>AYEL01078651.1:0-25196 GCA_000484575.1 Olivierus martensii
AAAAATTATGTTTTGTTTACATATGCAAATTAGGCCTAATTCTTTCGTATTTTTTTTCTTTTTTTCTTTTGGTCCTATAACTAAAATTAAAAAACGATATCAGGACAGAGTATATTGACAACAAAATATAATTTTTTCGTGCCAAAAACTTAAAAAGTCAAAAAGTTACGGCAAAATATCGAATATTAAATATCATATTTCATATAATTTGGATCATTAAAGAACGTTAATTTTTTTACTTTTAGAGCGTTAAAGGTTAATATAAGTGTGAGTTCAATTAGAACTGAGAATTAAAATTAACAATTTAAATTTTAGTAGGTTCATACCAAGTATTTTGCAGATTTGTATCTAGACAACTTACCCATACATTATTTATTACATTATATATACCCATACATTTATTTTATTAACTCATAGATTTTCATATTACATGGAGAGTTTAATTTAAAATGCCCCAATTTTACTCCTTAGTTTACCAAGTGTTTAAAGAATACAAGAGAGAGACCTGACCACTAATAATAAATGATCATGCAATTTTGTTTGCCAACAAATTTTAAGTTGATCAAAACAAATGGAAATTTTAATATACTGTATAAACTGTAAGTTGTCAATAGATAAAAAGTTCATATTAAATTATATCTGAATTATTATTTTCTCAATTTTTTCCAAAAATGGACTTGCATAACTTTCACAATAAATGATCGATATCCTATATGTAATCTATATATTTTATCTTATCTTAATGTCTGAATAGG
The DNA here is from genome assembly GCA_000484575.1 of Olivierus martensii. Lineage (NCBI taxonomy): Eukaryota > Metazoa > Arthropoda > Arachnida > Scorpiones > Buthidae > Olivierus > Olivierus martensii. The sequence goes on from AYEL01078651.1 coordinate 756, forward strand.
CAATCCCCGACTTATGTAGATCTGTACTTACATAAGATTATTTTTCAGAAAAACTAGAAGTGTAGGACTCAGAATTGAATTTGGATTTCCAGGATAGTGACTGCTTTACCATGTGACTTGTGTACTTTTCTTTAATATAATTACTTTTAGTGTTACATCATTATAATACACTAGCAGTGTATAATGTATGCTCTAAGTCATTATTTTGACTTAAAGTCAAAACACAGTTGTTTTGACATAGAGTTTTGCAGAATAATCCACCTATGTGGGGACTGCCTGTATTTCAATTTCAAAACAAAGATATCCTAATAAATTTGCTCACCAAGGCGATTTGGTGTGGCTGCTCTAGGAGGAACTTGCATTTTCTCCACTGGACTTACACTTTCCATATGAAGGTCAGCATTTTTCTCTACAGATTTATGTGAAGGAGAAGTGTGATCTTGTGTGAATGAAGAATCATCTTTCTCAAAAGATGTATTTGTCATTGAACGAAACATTTCTCTAGGCTCAGCTGCATGGGCAAACCAATATGAATCTGTTAAAAATAGTTAAATAAAAATTCTGTTAAGAATTATAAAAAGTCCTTAATATTCATATGACATTAATAATTTCTTTATTATTATAATTTGCTTGAATTTAAAGGTTATATTTTCATTTCTTTAAATAAATAAAACACTGTTTAATTCTAAGAACAAAATTATTGATTTTGTTGGTAGAACTTTGTCTATACTTTTATTAAGATCAAACTGCATTGCTGAGAACAGAACTACTGACTAACATTATGTCTATGGGAAATTGAATCTTAATTTATGAATTCTTACTTTACGAGCCACTCCAAAAACAAATTAACTCAAAGAAAGAAACTACCTGTATTTTAGTGATATATCTGCAGATATTAAAATGATAACCAAAATATAAATTTTAAAAAATATATACAGGTATCCTTCTCTTACAGAAGTTATTGGGACGTTAAAAATTGTTAAGTGAAAATTTCGTAAATTGGAAATTTATTTCCCATTAATTCTAAAGTAAAAATTTTTAAATAATTCTCAGATATCTAAAAGTCTCTGCCATTTTATCTACTGATGTTAAAGCATTTCAGAAGCATTAATATAAATATAATTATGTATACCATAATACATTAATTCATAACATATATCTGTTTAGCCTATTACTGGCCATTTGACTTTCAGAGCCATTAAATGAGAACTGATCTTTGAATTTAAAATCTAATAAGAAATAAATTTGCAAATCATTTTGGTTTTGTTTATTAGTTAAAAATTATAAGATTTTCATGAAATATTGCCTTAAATTTATGTAATTCTCAAAAATCTTCATTTTGCTAAATAACTGTCAAAAATAAATTCAATTTTCTAGAAAGTTAGTATTGACGTTTTCAATTATATTTATTATAAATTGTTTAATTATAGACTTTATCATGGTAATTATTTTAATAAAACTAAACACAAAATAATTTACTTATTTAAATTATTACATTGATTAGATTTAGCATCTTCCCATAGAGCAACAAAATACAGTCATTATTCAAATTTATAAACAGATAAAAATTTATTAGAGATTTATAAATTTGGAATAATGTGTAATCATTGTTTTATAAAGTTAAATAGTGTTATATAGTTCCAAAATCATTAGAAAAATGAATAAATACATTATGGATACTCATTATCAGAATATGCCAAATGCCAGATTTAATACTGGATCCTTTAGTGAAAGTTAATTTTATTTTAAAATCAATAGTACACAGAATAAATTTGATATATCTAATACAATCAGTGAAGAAAATAAGCATGATGATCACTGATTTAAACAAAGTACAGTGGATAATTGAATGATGATGAATTAATTTCTTTGCAAAACAAAAAATTGGTATAAATTTTTGTTCTTCATTAAATCAAAAATTCATTAACTGAGGATTTGTAAACTGAGGGATACTGTATTTAGAATACAAAGTGACAAAAATAATTAGATTACAAATATGAGTAATTTTTATATTTGTTTTTACAATACTAAAGTACTTTGATAATGTTTCTTTGAAAAGGATGACACAGCAAAATTAGTAATAAAATCCAATGTATTGTAATATTTTTGTATTTATAACATTTTCTCTGTTCTATCTGCATTTATTCAAAAATAAAAAATAATTCTATATAATATGTAATGTTTCATTACATATTATATTGAATTACAAGTTAAAAGAATTTTAATTGGTAATTCAGTATAATATGTAATGAAACATGTCTACAACTTTCTATATTATTCATATTATTTCCATGATAATTATTTGGATTACATTTTGTTCTAATAATTTATTAAATATGAAGAATAATTATTTTAATCATCACAGTACAGTATATATATATATATACACTGTACTGTGATGATTAAAATAATTATTCTTCATATTTAATAAATCAGAAATTTGTTTATATATATAAAAACAAATTTCTGATTTATTTAATTATTGAACTATGCAAGAAATTAATCAAAATGAATATAAATATCAATTACTCTAGCATGACAGATTAATTTTTATATTTAATGATTAAATTTAAAATTTAAATAACTTAAAATATACTATAATTATTTATAACTTAATCTTTACATTTCAAACAAAAATTCTAAATGTAAAGCAATTTCTATGATTACAACTGATTGAAAATGATTATATTCAAATCTATTTTTAGATATAAAATTACTTTCAATACAATGGACATCACAAATTACAAGTAATCAAGATTTAATATATATGAGAGTTAGATTTTAAGATTATTCTAAATACAATACAAAAACTATTATTTGAAGTATTTAACTATTCAATCAAAATTAACTTGTTTAAATCAATGAATAATTAAATCAAAAGAGCAAAGATAATTTTGTAATTTATTTCACATCTGTTTTCTTAGTATGAAAATATAATGAAATGAAATTTAAAAAGAATATTTTTATTAATTAAAATAATATTTTCAAATTTAATGGTACTTTACCATTATTATTAGAAATTTTATAAAATTTTTATAATTACTATATATGCTTATCTATTATCATTTACACAAAAATTCTTTTTATCTAAGCACTAACTCTAAAACAACTTAAAATTTAAAATATATAATTCAAAATGCATGTAAGCATGATTTTTCTTATAAACTAATATACAGAATTTCAGGTATATATATCGCTCACCCGCAAGAAAACTGACAACTCAAAATTACCCCATAATTTTTCTTTTGTCTCTCTTTAATCAATTTTTGATTATTGTTATATATGGAAAATATGATCGCTACTTGCCCCATTAAAAAGCTATATAAGAAATACAACTTTGTATTTTGTGATTTTAATTGTTACTTTGAGAAATTGAAGTTATTATTGAAGTTGGTTTATTTTTGGGTTGTGTCAGTTTTCTTGCAGGTGAGCGATATGATGTTTAACAATATAATTTGTATCTGCATTTATCTTTCTTTTTCATTTATTTAGTAAATGTATAACTCCTTTTTTTTGGAAAAAATTTATTAATTTTGATTTACTGAATCAAAATTAATAAATTTTTTCCAAATCACATACTTAAAACATTATGTTTTTAAAATTCTCATCATCTTGTTTTGAATTATATATTTTAAATTTCAAGTTGTGCATAATTGGATTATAAAACAAATGTTAATTCTAGTAGAACTTCATGTGATCTACATTTTTAGTCTTTTTTGCATGTTTTTATAATTCATCTATTTTCTTTTACTGTGATTTTAAACAAATTAATAAATGAACAGTGGATTGAAATTTAAATCAAGACTTAATATATTTAATCAAATTAAAAACAAGTATAAGTTTAAATTTCTAAAATTTTTATAAAAAAATAAATATATCAATCTTAATATTTCAAATGAAAAATTTTAATTAAAAAAAACTAGTGTGTAAATTAAATATTTATTTAATTTAAATTTAATTTAGTTATTCATAAAAGCTATAGTATTAATTTAATTATTATAACTTATAAATAAGTTTTTCTTTTAGTACTTAATTTCCAAACTGATATATTCTTGACCAATATTTGCAATATTGTATTCTTAGGAGAATAACTCATTTATCAAGTAAAGAATAAAACAAGACCTGTATCAGATTTTTTTTAATAATCTTTTTATAATCAGTTAATGATGGCTTCATATTTTGAAATTCCAATTAACAGATAGTAATTTTTAAATGATAATTAAAACACTTATTTTAATATTGTTGAATGTCAAGCAGAAATCTAATTAAAGCATTCAACAAGGATCTTCGTTTTATAAATAATGTTGTTCTGTCTCTATTCACATATTTTATAATAAGCTTTTTCACATTTTTCATGTTTGTTCTTTTAACTTTTGGACATCAGTTTATTTTACATTAGTATGAAAATGCATTAATTTAATATTGATGTTTATAAAATAATTCTCTCTCTATTCTACATATATAACAAATATAATAAAATACACTCAATTCTGTTTTTACATGATAGATACATTCTCAAAGAATACATGGAAAAAATATACTGTATCTTCAAAAAAAATAGAAGATTGGTTCCAAACCCTTTTAGATTTGGAACCAATTTTCAAAAATCAGCAAAAATAATACAACAAATCAAATGAAAAATCATTATTAGAATCAACAATTAACAATACTATTAAACTGCTTCAACTAAGACTACTTAAATACATAAAAACACAGCACTTCTTGAATTTAGTTTGATACTTTACTGCAAGAAGTACTGTGTTTTTATGCATGTTAGAATCTTATCATTTTTACATGCTTGCAATTTTTATTTCATAAAGATTGCACATGTATATAAAAATGTATTATATAAAGTAAATTATTATTTGAAAAGAAAAATAGCATGTTATTAATTTATAAACTCAAAAATTAGGCAAAAATAATATGAGTTATACATAACAAGATGTTATTTGTCATCACTTTCTGACAATAAATTCATACATTTGCTTAAGACAGCAATATCACTACTATCACCTAGAAATATCTTGGTTATCATCATCTTGCTCTATTGGTGAAATTCTTTCTGTGATCTCAGGAACAAAATTAGCACTAGTCTCCTGTAGTATGGCTGTTTCAGTTGTTTTAAAAATGAATTTAATTATTAATTATTGTATTCATGTTTTAACTAGGCCATTATATAATTCTCTGTAAAATGACATTAATGACTTCAGATCACATTGAAACTTTCCTGCTTGTTCCTCATTAGGATCATGTTTGATAAGTTACAATTTTTCAAACTATTTTATCATTTATTGACTTTTCAGTAAAATTAATAAATACTGGTCTACCCATGTTGATTTGCTGGTCTACCCATGATGATAAATTCAAGAAAATTAATAAATTTATACATATATTTATTTTAACTGTCCAAAATTAGTTAGGCTAAAAACCTGAATTTATTTTAACTTTTATTAAATTTTTTATACTATGAAATATCAAAAACATACTTTTCTCTTTAAATGCCAAACTCAAACAGATAAAACAAATTTCCTATTGAATTATGCATATAATTAGGAGAAATCCCTAGAAATTTCTTTTCTAACTGGAACCAAAAATAACAACATGGAATTGATGTGATGCAAATGCTGCATTCACTGTAATACAAAAAAAATTTTTAGAATTTGAGTGGAACATGTTAAATCAAAATAGTGTAAAAACAGAAATGGATGTACAAATAAATTTTTTAATATTTTATTTTCAATCAATATTCAGTCAGCACAATTCATTATCTATATCAGGACTGTCCAATTATAATGAACCTGAGGGCCATAGTTGTGTTTACTAGAGATATGGAAGGCCGCAGTTACAAAAAAGGGGGAGGGGCTTTGATATTTGATACGCTATTGTCTCAACAAACGGAAGCAGTTATAAAAAAGGGGGTGGGGCTTTGGTACTCGATACGCTATTGTCTCAACAAACGGAACGCATAAATATAACGCTTTTTGGAAACCCTGTCTCAACAAACAGAATGCATAAATATAATGCTTTTTGGAAACCAATTGCTGTTGTCTCAACAAATGGAACGCATAAATATAATGCTTTTTGGAAACCAATTTTATTTCCAGATTAATAAACCTTATTACAAAGGAACGCATAAATATAACTCTTTTTGGAAACCAATTTTATTTCCAGATTAACAAACCTTATTACAAAATTATATTACCAGATTGCATCCAAATAATATGTTACATGTTAACAAAAAGTTATAAAATATAAACAGTTAAAAAATATCTAAACAAACCTTATAACAAAATTATATTTACCAGATTGCATCCAATAAACATGTTAACAAAAACTTAAAAAATATAAACAGTTAAAAATGATAAAAATAGCATGTATATACCTATTTAATGTTATAAATGAGGGCGGGCAGCAGCATTTACAACGGTTGGATATTTACATCCATTCCTGTTTAGTTATACGCAGAATATATAAAAGAAGAATCTCCAAGGCAGGTTCCGAATCGATTCTTAACAATTTTCATGTTAAAAAATGCATCTTCACACAAATAAGTACTCCCAAATGCTGATATTACTTTCCGACTAAAATCACAAAAGTTAGAAATACGTTCGTTAAACCAAGTAATTAACTCATGTGATTTATTATGAAAAAGTCGTTTTCCCACCGCTACTAATATACTCGATAAATACGTTCGTTAAACCAAGCAATTAACTCATGTGATTTATTATGAAAAAGTCGTTTTCCCACCGCTACTAATATACTCGATTTTCACTCATTTCAAAATGCAACAAACTTATAGTAAAATAAAAATTATTTTACTGTTTACTGTAATTTAATTTAAAATTAAAACACAATCTCACAACAACGGTCACAAATCACTGAAATGGTGTGTGTTATAAACCAAAAAATAACTAATATACAGTCACACTTTAAACTGAAATTGCTAAAACTAAAATTGACGTGATTGAAGTCTTATAAAAATGTGATGTCATTGATAGCTTGTTGATCATTAAATATAAACTAATAATTTAAGAATTAATTAGGAGTTAATATAATTCGTTTTAGGATTCATTTTATTAATCTCTCAAAAAAATAATAAATAAAAGTGAAAAAATATTAAAAAGTAACATTATATTACAAATTGTGAAAGCCTCGCAGACCGCACAAAATGGCTTGGCGGGCCACCTATTGGACAGCCCTGATCTATATACTACCAATAATTCAGATATAGACTTGCTTTATATTATTTAATTAATACAGTGGGTGATCGGTTAACGAACAGTTCGGATAACGAACACTTTTTTGAAAGATTTTTATGTTCGGTTAACGAACACTTTTCTTGGAACGGATTATGTTCGTTAACCGATCACCCACTATACTAAAATTTACTAACAAATAGTTACATAAATTTCATATTTTTAAATATGCATAACCAAAGAATACAAAATTCTCATTTATAACAGTTTTGATTTCAAGCCTGTTTAAACTTTGTAAGTCAATACTATTTTCAGTTTGATTAAAAAATTAAATTTTTTTTCAAACCAGTTTTAGCTGATGATTATTTTAAAATATAGGTTTTCTACTAAAATTTTGATTCATTTTAAAAAAGAAAATTCTAAATCTGTGAGGGGATTAGTCACACTAATAATCAAGTATATAAAAAAAGGTATTCTTAGGAGAATAAACTCTTCTACATAGAGAAAACAATTACTACTACACATTATTATTAGCTAAGATGAAAGATCTTTATTGCCCAACAAGAAAAAGATTTGTTATAATTGTTGAAATTATGAGTGAAATGTGATTTAAATCAAAATTTCTTGTTATTCACAGAAGTATATTTAAGTTGGAATAGTAATTTCCTATATAATCTTCCAGATACCTTTGAAACTACTTAGATTTAATATATTATAATAATAATATTCTTAAAAACAAAACTTCAATAATTAATCATTTAATTTACCATCATTTCTGATTTATCACTCTTCCCTTAGAAGAATAATTTGTTTCAAAATGAATGAATACAATTTTATTATAAACTGATACAAAATTTCCACATATTGATACAATATATTGATATTAATACAATAGTTAAATCAATATATGAATATACAGTCAAACCATCATGCCACCATCAGTTCGAAGGTCCTCTCTGGCGGTAAAGGAGGGTGGCGGTTTATGGAGGGTTTATGGTAACATGTGAGAAAACATGTATAGACTACAATGACATTGTTTCATTTAATTAAAGGTGATCAGAAATAAACTGCTGAGTAGCAGAGGATTTTTATTTTTATATTCACAAATTGAAATCTTTTCGTGAACATCTAATGTCGTTTTTGACATTTTTCCGAGTAAGAAACAGCAATGATACTCACAACAGTTGATTTATAAAAAAACGGTTTAAACTGTTCTTCTTCTTCCGCAAAGTCGAGGTTATGGCTCTCCAGTCTTCTCCTATTTTAAACGATTATTTTGTAAACATCCGTTTAAAGTTTTAGAATAGCTCATTTTGAAAACAGGGATGTGAATAGTCACAGGTGCAAGATTACAGTCTAATAAAAGTTAACAGATAAATTACTTAATTGCCATCTTCTCTAGTGTTTCTATTTGTGTTGGTTGACCTTGCCATTCGATTGTTTTGGCGGTTTAAACAACTGATTTGTCTACTAATGAAATGGTTTTGCCTCCAGAAATGAGTGGTGGTTGGCGATTAGTGAGGTGGCAGTTTATAGAGGGAATTTCATGTTTTAACATAAAGGAGGAGATTTGTTATTGGCTTTCATCAGGCAAATAACGAGGGTGGCGGTTTATAGAGTGGCGGTTTAAAGAGGTTTGACTGTATTTTGTGAAAAAAGCTATAGATGCAGGAGTTACTGAATAGATTGAGATTGCATAATTTATAGTACTAACGTATAAGGTATTTATCTAGTTTTTACAAACTATATAATATAACATTGTAAATTATTTGATTTTTTTATTTCTTTTAACATTTCTTTATTTTTATGCATAAATTAATAGTTTTACGAGAAAATTATTAGAAGTTAATATAACTTAATAATTATATCAGAAAATGATCTTAATTTTTATTTACTGTGTCAGTTTTAAATCCATATTTTATTCCAAGTTATAGTAATATATAATAAATTTCTTTATTATTAATTAATCTATTATCTAAATTTATAAAGAAATTTATTAAAATATCTGACACTAAGTTATTTTGCATTACATAATTTCAATTCATAGATATTATGCTGATAAAACATATAAAATTATTCATTTAACTCACTTTTTTGATAAAAGTTATTTAAATCTTATGATAAATATCATTTTTATCAACTGTACTATTACATTTTATTTAAAAATCATCTTAACTGGTAACAGAATGTATATAAATTGCATTCAAAACAGTATCAATTTGAAAATTTGAGAAGCATACAATTATTGTATACTGGGATTTTTATAAACACACATTCTTTGTTAACAAATATGTATTATGAATTAATGATTAAACTAGAATTTTCAACTAATTTATCTGAAGAAAAAGGGGCCGAGGTGCATTATGAATTATTGCATGTATGGATGATATTTAACTTATACCATTTTAAACAACTCTGCTTAAAATAATTTTAAGTTCAACATATTAAAAAAATAAACTAATGCATACATATATATGAAATAAAAATACAATGAGGAGACTATCTATAAGTAAACAATCCAAAACTCACCATACTTTAAAAATACACCAATGCAAAGTCGCAAATTCTAACAATTAACAGTAATATTAATTATAAACTAAACCTAATGGTCTAACGACTCTGCAAATCCAGAGTTTGGCCTGAGCTCAGGTCTTTTACTACATTCTAAATTTAAATATATTAATTCCAAACAATCTAAATCAAAACTTGACATTTAACCAGCAAAAACAAAACAACCAGAAACTTACAACTAGAAGTATCAATTAAGTGTTAGATCGAAACAACAAAACTATATTAGAAACTTATACTAATAAATTGAATAAATTCTCAGAGCAAGTTAAATAACAAAAATATAAATTTATTAGACTGAAAACACTTACAAAAATGTTAATTAAAGCTTTATTTAAACAATAATAAAGCAACAATCAAATAATCAATGAAACTTATTTAATCCAACTTAAATATTCAAAATCCAATTATTCACAATAAACACTAATTAATACTACTACCTCCACCACAATACAAACTTCCAGCAACTGTAGATCTTTACAAGAAATTTGAATGCCACTATTCCAGTTCTAGCTTAATACAACACCTTGCCATGTAGTTAGATGCACATGGTTTTATACTGAGTGGCTTACAATCCCAAGCTTCGCTCATTTGCATAAATTCATGTCACAATATCAAATTTGTTAGCTTACAGAGTAATCAATTCATGTCATCCTCTTTACAATTTAATTATATATCAAACAAAACATTCATAAGAATCATTTTTATATTCTCATATCGGATCAGTGGTAAAACTTATTTAGATTAGATGATGACACAAAGAACTTTCTCGCTCAATCGGAAGACGGATATCCGTTCCGTAACATGTGGTTACTAAATATTGAGATGGAGAATGTGGAAATAAGTTAACTCTTAAACAAAAATATAACACGTTAAATATTGAAAATAACAATAAATAATAAAAGAGCATAATAAAAATAATAATCAGGATAGGTCAGAGTTAACCTCTTCACACCAAAATGACCATTCTGATATATTTCATTTATATTAAGAAAAAATACATAGTAAATAAAACACATCTAATGCATTTATTTCATCAGTATTTCTTACTGAGGAAACTATTGTCATTCAAACTATACAGTGCAAATATAGGAGAAATCTTTTTTATAAAACAAAATCAGAAATGATGCTATATAGAAAAGAATCTTTATAATCTTGAAATGAAATTTATGATCTTTATAATCTTTATATATCTTCAACAGAAAATCACTGCATTATAGATTTAAATAAAATTAAATTAATCTTTGAATTCTGTATGCACTGATAAACTTATTCAATATATAATTGATAACCATTATTTTTATGTTATTTAATAGTTACTTTTAATATTAATAACATAACTGTAGTGAATTTTGGAACATTCGTAATTTGTATCTATTTAATTCTATTTCAATTTTTTTTTATTAATTATGTGTTATTTTATGAATTTCGAATAGCTCATAATGCAGGATTCACTATAATAGTATGGTTTATAATTTGTGTCTGATGATTTAATTAGTGTGGAATGATTCACTACAATGTAGTAGTATATTCATCATTACCCATCTAATTTCTTAAAAATCCTAAAAATTTAATTAGAAAACTTTATATAGAATTAAATTATATACTATACAGCTATTTGGACAATAGTGAATACCAAAAATGAGATGTGCATTGTTACAGCAACAATGCAATGGGGCTGTAACCATGCACATCTCGTTTTTGGTATTTAATTATTACCATAATTTTTATTATACAAGGTGTGGTCATAAATTTCTGGGACTATAAAAAAATATAACAAAATATTAAATAAATAATTAACCTATTCTTATAATAATAATCGGAAGAGAAAACATCTGGCAACAAAACAAGGAAAAAATATTTGTCTGTGCTTAGTTTAATTGTCTGTTTTTAATTTAAGTTAATTTGATTGTCTGGTGCATTTGCATTATGGCTATTTGTAGGGAACAAAGGATATGCATTTATTTTGGAACGCCTTAATCACCTTATTCTCCAGAAATTGCTCTGAATGACTTTTTTTTAAAATTAAAAAATCCTCTCTCAAAAAAGAAAATTTGACATTGTAGAAATCATGCAAAATGATGAAAATTTAAGAACTTTAAAAAGAAAGTGATTTAAAAAAGTTTTTGAAAATTGGAAAAAGATTAATAAGATATGTAGAAAAATATTAAAAGGTAATTTCATTTTTATTTTATCTTGATTTCTGGCAAGTCTCAAAAATAATGAACATGTATATAAATTTTAAACTTTTACTGTTATTTTATTATTTAATTTTAAAAATAATAAATAATTTTAATAGTTTAATTGCACCTTCTTATTTCATCCTCTTGTAACTTTTTTAAAGTATTCTATATTCCATTATTAAGTCAGTTATTTTTCTAAGTGAAAAAATTTTGTTTAGGAAGAAATTATCATTTTTCCCAGTGAATATATTCCTCAATTAGTGCAGCCAAAAAATTTTTAAGTTAATTTTTTGGAATGCATTAGCTGCATTGTGAGAAGTATTCTTATATATACTTCATTACCTTTGCATAAAATCACTACCTTTCATTGATCACACTTAACATATGATAATATTCGGCTAATGAACCTAATACAATACAGTATGTTCTTTTGTTTATTTCTGAGTTTTTCTTGAATATGAACAGATTAAGGAATTTCAATAATTTTTTACAGTATTATACATTAATCATTGTAGAACACTAATACTATTTTATATTCATCTATAAGTACAAAATATTAGCCATACATACTTTAACATAGTATGAAAATCATAAAAATTTTTCCATACTACTGTACTTTTTAACTTCTTGAAGTCTGTAATATATTGGAAATTAAGCCTAATTACTATGTAAAAAATTCAAATTATGAAATGTTGCTTAATTCTCATGGAAATTTTTTGTTATAATTTATTGTTTTTCATTCTTATTCTATTGATGTAAACTTTAAAATTTTATATTTTTCACAACTTTTCATTTCTTATGTGAAATTGAAGAAAATTTTTATGCATGAAAATTTAGCCATCCAATGAAATATTTGTTATTTTTAAACAAGAGATCTTATTGCATTTCTCAATAACATATGAAATGATTTTTTTTAATGAGAACATGATTAAATGAAAAAAATTTTAATTATATAAACTTGTTATTCCATAATCCTCACAGAAATTTTAAAAACTGACCATCATAAAATCAAAAGCTTAACAATTAAGTAATACCAAAAAGTAAAATATTTTCAAACCAACCAACACAATCTAAAACTTTTCATTTACATAAAAATGCAAAAATTAAGATATTATTTTACATGTTAGATTATCTACAAAATAAAACAGGACTATCAATAGTATCATAAATATAGATCTTTATTTTGATGATTTATCACAGAAATTATATTTAATGTAATTAATTCAGCTCAATTTTTAAAAGTGGAAATATATATTTATTAAACTTGAAGATCTTTCAGCTTTATTAAGCACAACGATATACGTTATGCTGAAGACGGCTTAATAAAGCTGAAAGATCTTCAAGTTTAATAAATATATATTTCCACTTTTAAAAATTGAGCTGAATTAATTACATTGAATAAGAAGTGGGAAAAAATTATGCATTAGAAATTATATTTTCAAATTCAATATCTGATAGAAGCTTGCATATACATAAAATTTCTTCTATCTGGAAAAACAAAAATACTGTTATGCACTCAATTTGAAGTTTTTTACTGAAATAATACATTGTTTCATTAAGATCTTCAAAATATATTTTTTCCTGTTAGTAGCCTATTATATCAAAATAGAAAAAAAAAATTTTGTTACTACTAGTGGCGGCTCGTGACTTGAAATCCTGGGGGTACTGGCAAGTTTAGAAATACGCATACATATTGTAAATATAGTGCACGGGTGGCCAACTTGTTTATCATTAAGATTGACTTTATATGTTAACAATGAGTTTGCGATCTACTTCGAAATTCTTTGTTTGATGGTGAGAGTAGAGATAGGAACCAAAACCATATATCCCAAATGACATTAGCCCAAAACAAGATATTCGGCAGCGGTGACGGTTTTTCCTTTTATTTTACTCATAAATCTCAAACAAAATACTTCACTTCAACTATCACAACTGTCAATTCATAGGTGCCATGTTGGCTATCATTAGCGAATTTAGAATTTTGTCTAACTGCTCTGCTGCTACCAGCTATTCTGTTTTGGGCCATACTCAGCAATAAAGCAAAAGTTTGGCTTTAGTTGTCTAGAGAAGGCACTATACAGTAAGAGAGTCATCTGATAACTTACGAAAATCGACTGCAAATCGTCTGGCGATCGACCTGTTAGCCACCCAATATACTGTATACATATTTGGATAAAATATCAAAATTATGATATAAATTAAAAATAAAAAAAAATTGTTTATTATTGATAAAATTATACAGTTTGGTATAATTCAAAGTGTTATGTCTTTAATTGTAATGTCTAAATATTTAAAAAGACAGAGTAAACACAATAAGCACTATGAACTTGTTACTACTGATGCAACCTGTATTTAAAGAATAGTGGAACTGCATGACGGACAGTGCTGCTTTATGCTAATAGTTCGTATCCACACATTTCACTATGGATGTGCATGTGCTTGCATGAGTTGCATATGGCACTATAGTAAATACAGTGCTGTTGACATCGTTTGCTCTTCTAAGTCCTACAAGATTTATTTTGCATGAAAAATAATAAAAATCTGAAAATTGTATAGGATTGTTAATGATAAAATTAAATATTACAAGCAAATATAGATAAATTAATAAATATATTTATATATCAAGAAAAATTGAGGTGCTGCAGTTTGGAGGTACCTATGCACGAGCCACCCCTGGTTCTATTCATGGTAATAGGCCTATCTAAAGTTTAGAAATCTTTATTATATTTTTAAAAAAATGCCATTTTATGCATTTTGTTATTGATAAAATTCCAAATAAAGCAAAAAAGAAAAAAATAAATAATATCAACCATATCAGGAATGCATATTATGGCCATAGCTATCATGAAAATTGTATGAAACTCATTCTTAGTTCCACTGTGGCTAACATTGCAGTATGATAGCTACAATCACTTGCAAATAAATTCTTTTAATCAGTTCAGCAATATATAATAATTTATTTATAATGATTAAACTTATACTTTTAAATTTCCAAAAAAGTACAAATTTTTCACAATTCCAATTTTAGCCAGTGTCACCATATTAACAGATTAAATCTGCTTCATCCTAACAGATGTTTTAAATAATAATAGGCTATTTTTAATGAATAATAGATTTAAATGGCATAAATATAGTGTAAAATTGAGTAAAATATGTTCTAAATAAGAATATAAAATCTCTGCTAATGCTACAAAACAAAGATTATTCTTGAGTGTTTGCATGTATTACTGTTTACAGTTTCTAATCAATTCTTTTGAGTGACTGAGAAATGTAATAATACTGAGCAAAGATAGGACTATGCTCAAGCATCAATACTTGGCTTATTCAAACATTTGCCCCAAATGTTGTTATAATGTTGTACCATATGTGCAGGGATTCTACAATCATACTATGTTCCAAAATGTAAGCTGGTTACCTGAATATATTAGATACAAGGACACTAGATAAAATCAGTCTAATATCTGTAGTAAGTTAATCATTTAATAGCTGTATGAATAATACAGGTTAGTTAAATTATATGTTATTTCTATACTTTATTATTCCAGAATGGTATTAGACATTAAATAAACAAAACTGATTTTCTAATTTATTTTCTGTTCATATTGCATCCAAAGTCATTCTGCCATTTTCAAGATAAAAAACAAAAATAGATATTCAATTTTATACACATACAAAAATTAAATTAAAATACTAAAGAATTATTTTCATACAAAATATTATAATGTAAATGCATAATAATAATAAAATAGTATCAAGTCCTAATTTACATTACAATTATGATTCATATTCGAGTATTAAGATTACCTTTTGCTGGAGACATTTTGGTTGCAGATAGTCGTCCACTGGCAGATACTGGTGAAACAGGTGTTGTCTTATCCATTCCCATTGTTTCATCTGAAATTTAAAAAAAGAAAAAATTATAATTTCAAAAGAAAATGGCTTAAATTTTTCTGTAACAAAAAAACTAATATATAAAAATTTAAAAAAAAAACAAAATTTTTATACTTTGAACAAAACATATCTAAAAAAACATTTTAATTCAAGCATGAAAAGCATGTAAGTCATGTAGACGATCAGCTGTCTTACTTCCTTCTGTACCATTTTTAGAACAAGCTCACTAAAATGTCTAACACTTATCGTTAACTTTGAAACCAAAATTTGAAGTGCATTTACATCAAAATTATAATCATTACATGTATTGATCATGCTTAAATTAGAATAATATATTTTATTTTGGTTAATAATAATTTAATTATATATATATTTGACAAAAAATTTGGCTACATTATTTAGGCAAAGAAAGGGAATGTATTGTACATCTAATATTCTAAATATAACTTATTTAAATGCTTATATATGATATTTTAAAAATAGTAAGTATTTACCTGGAATAATTAAATATTAAAACTTAGTTCCTAAATATTAATATGTTTAATCTTACCTAACAAAATCAAACACGTTTGTTTAAATTTCATTTTCAAAAAAAAAATTTAAACTAAAATTAAAACACATCTGTTTAAAACGCTGGAAAGGCAAATTCATCCACTTCAACAACTTATCGTGAATGACGTCAGAAATCTTTTCCTTAGCCTTTTCAATGAATAATGGATCATTTATGTGAAGACGACAACGCAAGCGAAGGGCGAAGACTGTCTGACGCTTACTATGACACGCCTAGGTAGATGTTGAGACGTTCTCTGACACCAAATCGAGAAACCTTATCGAAGATGACGTATTTTCAGTTAACGGTTCTGCTCCGAAGAATTTCAGCGTCAAGCTGCGCATAGATACGTGGGAGTTTTCATGTAGATCGAATATCTCAACAAGCGCCCACTAAAAATTGCACAATAATTCATACCTTTAACCTAAATTCAAAAACGACGTACCGTCTTTTAAAGCATTCCAATGCAATATTGTCCAACAACAAATTTATCGCCAAAATATATTTATTTCTAAAGATAAAAGAAATATAAGCATTTTTGGCCAGTGATTAAACATCAATCCGATAATGCAATCGGGAATAAATTCCAAGATTTCGAAACTTAAATTAAAATAATTAACTTCTATTTAAAATAAACGAAGATCGACTTTACGTCATATGTAACCACACATTCTGCATACTAAAGTATAATTTCTATATCGATAGGTTTTAACAATGCCATATTACTGTAGAAAACAAAATCAGCAAGAAAATCTTTTAAAACTGTTCTCCGATTACACAGTGCGAAGAATATCCCTTAAGGAATATACACCCTCCTGGCTAAAAGACTTTAGGCTTCTCTTTCAAGACAGGAAGCGGACTCCACAAATGCTTCGCGAAATCCAGATGCAAGAATACTAAATATACTTTACTGTAGTACATTTTCTAACAAATCGACAAACTTTCTACAATTCACATTTTAAAGTTTATTTTCCTCCCGCTGAGAAAAATTACTATAGATGTTCAACTGTCCATGAAATTACCCTAAAATCTCCCTTTCGTGATGCCGATAACGTTTGATTAATTCCCTACAGCTTTATTGTAGTAGGGGGAAGTAAACCGCGGATAATTGGCAAAAATGTGTCCTTGATAACTACCGCCTACGGGGAGAATAATTCTTAATAAGATACTACCGACAGGATGGCAATGAAATGCGTGTATGTTAAATTGAATAAATTAAAAACCCTTTCTGCAGTAAATATATATTTGTCAATTTTTGAATGCTGTACTTTTTCAAAATTTTAAAATATTTGACTTTTTTTACTTAATATATATATATAGCTTCAAATGTAAATATTTCAATTTATTTTTGTTTTTATATAAAATTTTAATTGTTAAATGAAGAATCTTTTCAAAATTTTAATACAACGTATTCTTTATAAAACCTCTACTATATTTTCAATAAGTCTACTTCATTTAACAAGATCCTTTTTGACCTAATTTTCCTGCAATATCATGTTTTGTAGGAAAAGATGTGTCAATCAATTTGCTTGTCTGCTAAGTTATCTAATAGACGAGGAAAACTGACTCACTCACTGAATTCTAATATGATGATGAGTCAAACAGAGTCTAAACTTACTAGATCAATTATATATTGTTTCTATAAAAAGTTAAACCTGAGAAATATAGATTAAAAAATCACAATTAAAATAATAATATTTTTCTAATATAAGAAATATTTTAATTTGCATAATTAAAATTTTTTAAATAAATATGATTTATGATCATTAATGTTAGATAATATCTAAAATTATTGAAATACTGGTCAAGTAACATTACATATATTGAATTTGCAAATTTTTATTGAGCTTGAATAAATCACAATCATTTTATTAATTCTGTTAATTTTTTTGCATTTATTATTTTAAGTACAATCTGATGAAATCCACTTTTATTCAGGACATGTCAAAATAGAACATTTCTAAAATTATTTTTTTTATTCTATTTAAGAAAGGATATAATTATATTTCAAAATTTTTAAAAATTTATATAAAATAGCATCGAATATGAAACAGTATAAAAATTAAAAAAAAAAAAATTACGATTGTCTTATCACAACTAAATGAGGATGTCCTTATTGTAAAAATAATAGTAATGTGATAGATAAGTTCAAAAATTTTCAATTTTTACAAATATATTAAAACAAACTATATTCCTTAATTATAAATAAAATAAACAATTAAAATCATTAAATAACAATTAATAAGTACAGTAATGATATTTAATATAATATTATAATATATGTACTTAATTAAGTACAGTAATGATATTTAATATAAATATTTTTGGTAGCAATTCGTATTTAAGAAGAAGAAAAAACAATGTGCTATTTAAATTTAAGAATCAACAAACTATTTTCAGAATTCAAAATAAATCAACATTTAAAACATATACAATATAAGTATTACACAATTGATTTTTAAAAACAATATCGGAATTAAAATAGATCTACTTAATATATTGTATTGATTATTCTATATGCCATATACTTTATTGAACACCTAGACAACTTTTAGGCACTATAATGTTTGCAAATGTATCTTGTATAGAAATTAGTATAGTAAAATGCAGTACATTATTTAAATTACAAAATCTATATAAACATCAACAAAATTTAAATAATTTTTCTTTAAGCAAATTTAAATATCCTTATAAAAATACTTCATTAGCATATAAATACTTCTTTCTTAATAATTAACATATCAAACAGACAAAATTATTTGTTTAATTAATAAATACTTTTATTTTCAAAATAATATTTGATTAATGACTAAAATTAAACAAGAAAACTAGTAATTTTTCTTTAAGCAAATTTAAATATCCTTATAAAAGTATTTCATTGATATTTCTTAATAATTAGCATATCAAACAGATAAAATTATTTGTTTAATAACTAAATACTTTTATTTTCAAAATAATATTTGATTAATGACTAAAATTAAACAAGAAAACTTGTTAAAATTTATCTTATCATTTTACTTTATGAATTTCTTTAAAAATTAGAAATCAGCTGCGTTGCCTAACAATACAGATTTATTCAATTATCCTTTATCTATATTTTATTAAGTTTAAAACGATTATAGAAATCCAAACAATCCAATCAATGGAAAGAAATGCGCCATTCCACACTATTTATATACAATTGATAAAATTATAAATTATCGTCATAATTACATTAAACAAAATGTTACTGATACTTTTACTGTTTGCTTAGATTTGAATATTTGTATGTGTTCGTCATTTTTTTCTTTCCTACCTTGTTTTTTCCCGGCTGGAGTGCTACTTCGCACACTATCCGCCATCTTCTTGTTACCATCCACACCCAATACGCATGCGGCATGAATGCAGCAGACAAGCTGCAATGCACAACCTAGTGTCTAAAAGTAATAACACTCTGAAAATAATAAATTATAGCGTATGCATAAATTTAGTGTACATTAATCTATCTCAAAATTGAATATTTCATAAATTTTTATTTAAAATATTAATATTGCAAAATATTTAAAAAATTATAGATATCATATTTTTGTGTCACTAATATACGATGTTGTTCATGTTGATTGAAGCTTTACTGCGTTACATGCATGAATGGTAACATGTTACCGAATTCATTTGAATAATCAAAAAAAAAAAAAAACAAATTGAAACTGTAAAAAATGAATGGAATATTCAGCAAAAGCGATTAAATAACTATTGAATATGCAATATTGATATTATGTGTCTTTCCTTTATTTAAGTTATTTTAATCTGTTTAGATAAATTTTTCAACTCTACCAGAAATTTTATTAATAAAAATTAATAAAATATGTGAATATTTCATAAATTTTATGAAAAAATTTTTAATTTTTATTACTAAAATTTCAGATTTATTCTTATTTATAACCAAACTTATTAACAAAGATAGTTTAAACTTTTTGGTCTGCTGTTTTTGTTGTTTTCAATACTAATAAATACTTGGCGGAGTTATTAAAAAAAATCTATCAATAAATCTAAGTTATTATTACAATGAAAAATAATATGTCGGATCATAAAAAAGCGAATATGAATTAAAAAATTACAGATGAAAGATGAGAGGATAAAAGATCTTAATGCTTATAAGTTAATCTTCAAAATTTTTGGATTTTGTCTTAAAAATTTTAAATTTTTACAAATTATTTTGACCAGCAGATTTTTGAAAGCTTAGCTAAAACGTACTTTAATGATTAAATAACTGAAAAGTATATTCTATATTCATATTTATAATTAAATAATTTTCTCATCAAAATGAAGTTTAATCATTTAATAATTCGCCACAATTTTCTCAGTCAATTTTTAATTATTTATACACTATAGTAAGGTAATGACTGCAATTGATTCACGCTTTAAAATTTCAAATGAAATTTTCTTCTAGATTAGGGGTGGGCAAAAGGCGGCCCGCAAAGGCATCTTATACGGCCCGGTCGCATAAACTAGGACACATTACAGTTTCAAGGCCATATTTGTAAAATTTTAATAAAAATTTCAAATGAAATTTTCTTCTAGATCAGGGGTGGGCAAAAGGCGGCCCGCGAAGGCATCTTATACTGCCCGGTCGCATAAACTAGGACACATTACAGTTTCAAGGCCATATTTGTAAAATTTTAATCGAAAAGAAAAAATAAAATAATGGATACTCTCGCTAGTGTACACGCACACTACCGAGTTACTCCAAATTTTAATGATATAATTAACCGTGAACATAGTAAATTTCACCATTCACATTAAATTGTATATTTGTTTTTACAAAATTAATTACGTAGGTATCTAATATTTTGTAACATTTTGATGTAATATGTTGTTAGCAATCAATCAGTTTAATAAAATACTTGTTTTTAAGAAAATATCTGAATTTATTAATTCGTAGGACGAATTATTTTCTATTTCTAATGAAAAAAAATAGTTTCTACGGATGCTTTGGAACTCTTTACATACAAACAACAACTAAGAAAATTACACAAGAAAGGTATATTTTTAAAATAATATTGATACACGAATATATTCTTTGTGTAAGTATCACAAAAGTTGCTACACACGATAGCGTGATTAAGAAGGAGCAGATAAATTGGCTCAACCTATACACCCATAGTGAGATTGACAAAAACATATACAGATAAATTGGCGCAACCATTATTCTTGTCCCGTGTGAGAGATTGACAAGAATGTGTGAAGATAAATTGGCGCAAATATTATTCTTGTCCCGTGTGATGGTGAGAGAAATATATTTGTGCAAGAATCAATCTTGCTTGAACGTGAGTAGTCATTTTATGTCAAAGTAGTTTTATTAATTATTAATAGATTAGCTAATGTTATCATCAATAATTTCATTTCATAATTGCATAATGGCGCCTCAAAATTAAATTCGCTTTTAGGTCACTTCAATTTTTATAAGGCCCGCATCATCTTGAAGATTTTTATTCGGCCCTCGGCAGAAAATAATTTCCCACCTCTGCAAGATTAAATTCGCCTTTAGGTCACTTCAATTTTTATACGGCCCGCATCATCTTGAAGATTTTTATTCGGCCCTCGGCAGAAAATAATTTCCCACCCCTGTTCTAGATAGTTCAATAGCGTTCAATTATCAATATGTAGGATGGCGAAGTCTCCTACACTTCAACACGGAAGTGTAAAAGATTTTCAGCTAATCTAGTTCAACAAAATTCTATATTCGATTTTACTTAAACTTCAAAATTAGAAAAAAATAATTGCCTTAATGCCTAAAATAATTGCTTTACCTGTAAAAATATATGTACGGAATGTTTTTCAATTACTTAATCCTAAAAGTACATTTTACAAAATTTTCAAAAATCTTCAGAATCAAAATAATTTCCATAAATTTCAAATTTTTAGATATAGTATTAAAAAATTTCGAAGAATAACATATAAAACATTAAGAATCTCTTGTCGTCCCATTTTTCATCAATGACTTTTTTAATTCATATTTTTTCTTCGATAGAGCATTTTTTTTATTATAGTCGTCGTACTTTTTCAGGACAACTGCGTTCTAGGACAACTTGACAACCTTTTTTCAACAGAGAGAGATTATGGGTGCTAGAGTATCTGCTGGAGCAATAAAGATTTCTATCAAAAATAGATTTTTAATCAATTAAGAAATAAAAAAGCTGCTTCTCACCTGGATTAGATAAAGACAGATGAAGAGAAATCCAGTAACTCAGACAATGATGTATAAGAAGGCTAGATTAATTTTTGAAGAATTTCAAAAGAAAACTCCAGGATGTATCATCAGATCAACTGAGGAATTTAAAGTCGAGACTGGTTTCACAGTTTCAAAGAACAGGATAAAGAAGGACTCCAATAAACTAGATTAATTTTTGAAGAATTTCAAAAGAAAACTCCAAGATGTATCATCAGATCAAACTGAAGAATTTAAAGTCGAGACTGGTTTCACAGTTTCAAAGAACAGGATAAAGAAGGACTCCAATATCCAAGGGCTAATAAATTGTGTGTATTGTGTATAAAATAATATATTTTGTAATTTAGTGTGTTAAACAATAGTAAAATACGTATAGTAAAGTAAATAATTATCTCTCTCACCTCACCAGTTAACGGAGTGGAATGAGGGACCGACAACGAATTAACCTATTTTTCATGATCTTATACATGGAGGTAAGAAATAGATGGAGATGGCGTGCCTATTCAATCTAGCCAACAAAATCGAAGTCGGGCGGAGCTTATCTGCCATATTGGTATACGCAAAACATTGTCGGTGCTAATGTTATCCTATGTAGATAGAAGGATTTTTAAGATATATTTTTAGACTGAAAACACGCCAAGTTGTGCTGCCGTTGATTGTAACAACCGAAGTGATAACAGAACAGCAAATTTAACGTTTCACAGGTAATGTATTTCTTTCAAATAATTTATTTTTATTCATAAAGACAAGATAGTAACTTTACCATCTATTGACTGATATTAGCACAGGACTAAGTATGTTTTAGATAAATTTGATACATATAAATATAATTAATATTATGTTGTCTATTTTATCGAGTTTGTTATCGACGTTTATCAAGTCTTTTCGCTTCAAATATATATCAAAAACAATTATTAACGCAATTTGATATCTGTTGCATATTCTCTCCATTTAAATAGAAATTAAATTTATATATTATAACATAATTATAAATTTTTTATGCAATACTTGAGAGACACAGTTTATGTCTAATAAAAAATAATACAGTCATATCCCATCTTACATCGTTAATTTTCTAAATAATTCTATAAATCATTTTGCATCATTTTTTTAATCATTATTTTATTGATTTTTATTTGATTTAGCATTTTCTGTTAGTTTTTAGGTGATTTTATGAGTTCTTAATAAATTCACTGACTGATGTACAGTTGCATAAACTAATGTTAAGGCTGGGTCTCACAGGCTACACGCGGCGTCAATACACTGACATAAATGCATCGCACATGAAACGTCGAGCGTATCTATGTTCAAACCAAAAAGCGTATGACGCAACATATATAAACGACATCATTTATCTAATTCCCGTTTACTATGACGTCATTTGAATTTAGCTAATTCAATATAGAGAGCGAAATTCGAGAAATGATTTATTTATCAATGGCTTCACTTATAAAATTATAGGATGTCATTGTTTTTGCCATCGTAACATAAAAAATCTAAAAGAACTGTATGAACTATTGATTTTTGAAACTTTGCTTTTCTCTAAAACGATATATGTCACGCATATATATCGTTTTAGAAAACAACAAAATTTCAATATCCAACGATACAGCAATTGGAGGATGGTCAACGTACGCTGGTGCGTAGCGTAAAAGTTGAAAAAATTCTCGGTCTCACAGGCGTAAAACGCGACGTCTCGACGCTGATGATGTCACTTCCTCTATATTGCTAGACGTTGTCGTTACGCCAGAGATGACTTTTCTTCAACTTTATGCGCTGCGCCAAGAGTATCAGAAGAGCTATTATACAATTATTATTAAAATTTGTTACGTATATTATATAGTT
>AYEL01078653.1:0-38216 GCA_000484575.1 Olivierus martensii
CGTTCATTCCACCAAGGAACTCGCCTTGATGAGCGAGCAGTCCTGACAGGACAATTTTGATGGTAGGATAAGAGAATTGCCTGTTGAATCTGGTCAACAGTCATCTCTAAATCCACCACCGAGCAAAATCTGCTCTGAACACCTCCCAAGTTAAATTTAAGGTCTTTTCTAAAGAAAGCCCAATTGGTCCTTCGATGGTCTCTATATGTAACCTGACTAGGTGCCATACCCTGAAAATTAAAGCAAATATATCTGTGATCCGAAGAAGAAGGCTCACCAGATACATGCCAATTCTCAATTAGGTCAGAAAAACACTGAATCCCTAATATTAGGTCAATAACCTCCGTCCTGTTAACAACAGCAAAGGTAGGCTCATTACCCCTATTCAAAATAAACCCATCAGAAACTCCAATAGGTGTTCCCCCTTCGGTTGATGTCTTTGCTACCCCAAACCACATGATGAGAGTTAAATCAAAAATCATTCTTTTGACAAAATTCCACCAAAGACCCAAATTCAGGTGTTGGTGGAAGTTCGTCTTTATCATAAGGGAAATAAACAGAGGAAACAATAAATTATCCAATATCCTCTACATCAAGCTTCACCCGAACAGTTGTAAGGTCCCTAGAACAATAGTCCCAAACAGGTGAAACATGTATGTTATTCCTAATGAATACACGGGTCCGAGGACCACTGTCAGAAGAACAAGAAGTAAAAGAAAACAACTTACCTTCTTTGAAGTTAAGCCCCCGTTTTCGGCCTTTATAGTGCCATGGCTCTTGAATAAGAGCAAGGTCATAGCAGCCCCCCACGACCAGCCCACCCAAAAGGGCAGAAGCAGCTCGGGAGTGCTGGAGGTTGATCTGAATCAACCTCAGGCTTATGACATTACAGGTGCCTAAGGTAGGCAAAGCTCCATGCCCTCCTCCATTGATTGGGTGTCAGAAGGACCAATGGTACCACTGGAAGCCCGATCCTTATCAGCGAGCTCGACCAGTTCATGCCCCTTTTCAGGAGCAATCACCGAAGCTATCGGTCTCCCAGAGTTGGAATTAGGATCCGAAAGTACCTTAAAGGTGCCTTGATCGAGCCCCGAAAAAGCCTTATAATTGGCCGCATTGATGGTTGTTGCCGAAGCCAGCTCGACCATCAGAATAAAACGCTGTCCCTTAGCGTCCCTATTTCGACCCAAGACCCTCCAGTGCTCAATATTGAACCCCGGATTGAATACTTGGAGTCGAGCAAAAAGTTGGCGCACGTCCTCCTTACGTGTGTCAGCAGTGCGGTAGGCCATCTTCACAGGCTTGGGCAAGTTCATCGCAGGGATGACCCTTAAATGAATCCCCTGTCCAAGAGTACACCCATCCAAGAGCCGAGTAAGCCACTGACAGGTGAACTCATTTATACAAGTATAAATGAGTACACCATTGTCCAAGGTATACCCCTTAAGCAGTGGCAAGGTCTCTCCAGAAGGGATTCCATCCATGCCACACAGGATTTTATCCAAAATAAGATCTACCTCAGCAGCCACCATCTTGGAGTCCGGAAAACCCTCCTTGATGATGGCTAACCGAAAAGAAGCCACAAAGAAGCTTCCATATAAGATCCAGGTTGAAAACCCTGGGACCGCTTAGTAGGCCTCACCTCCTCAGAAGAAGGGATGGACAGTTGAGATCTGGTTCTCTTTCTAACATTAGGGGTGTCAGCAAGAGAGTCAGACAGAGAAGTTATTTGGGAAGTACCTTGCGGTAGCTGAGAGCCACCCGCGCCAGCAGTTTCCCTCCTAGCCCTCCTCCTCTTTCGCCTAGCTGCCCCAGACAAACGCGTCTTTTGCAGACTCTTTACTCTCGGAGGCACAAATATCACCAGGAGACTGTTTCACCGTCCCACCGATCGGAGGCACGTCAGTTACCCTGGTAGGTTTACTCTCGGAGGCAGAAATATCACCAGGAGACTGTTTCACCGTCCCACCGATCGGAGGCACGTCAGTTACCCTGGCACGCTCAGATGAGGTACCAGGATCACCGCTCCTGCGATGAGGCAGAAAAGCTGCCTCCCCAGAAAATGTTTTAAATTTTGACGCAGTTTTTGTACCCATGCTAAAACAGAAACTGGAGGAAACAAAGAGGTCACCGCCCGGTTATCCTCCAATACAGGCGGAAGGCTAACTACGACAGGGTTTCGCCTGGTGCCCTGAAGGGATCATTAACGTTACTATATTTTTAACTACCCTAGTGCCACTCACGATACCTTACACCTTGGTTTGGATAGGGCGCGCTCTCTTAGTCTGGCCCCTCACCTTTGAGCTGTCCGACCTGGGAGACCCTACCAGTAGCAAAGCTACCGCCGGCATAGCTCTCAGGATCCTTGGAACATGCAAGCTCACTCACCACGACAAGGTGGAGACACCATCGAGGGAGAGCCATGAAAGAAAGAATTTGGCTGAAATTTTTAGAAATTATTTTTTAAAAATCCACGAATTGTGTAATATCTGTTGAAATGAAGTTATAATATAATAGTATGTTGACTCTCTAGGGGTGCAAAATCAGAAGTAAATTCCCAGCGGGAGGTTCCGACTTCACTCCCACATGCAATTATCAGTCGGTGAAGTATTTAATTGTAGAAGTGAGAACAAAGGACTCTTTTGTTTAGTTCGCCAATAAAAGAATTTCTATTGGGCGCAATCTCATAGGAGTCAATTGTTCTCACTCCTGCAATTAAATAGTTCACCAACTGATAATTGCTTTTAGGTGTGAGACCTAAAAGCAACCTCCCCTAACAACTTGATGTTATTGATCTTTCTTATCATATTTCTATTAAAATATATTTTATGCTGTATATTGTTTATGTAATTATGATATTTATTGGCGAATAGTCATTAGCAACTGCAAGAGAAATATTAAAAGAAAATTTCCTTTTATTTTCAGTTTTTTTTAAAGCGTTATTTAATAAGTGTCAGTTAAATCCGGCAGTAATAACCTGAAACCTAATCCAGGACTTTTCAGTCTAATCATAAGTGAGAAAATGCAAATTTGCATGTGTCTTATAAAGCTATACTTGTAATGTGCATACAATTGAGAGAAAATATTTGTTATAATGTGGCCAGTCATTATTGACTTGTTCATTACTTGATCATCTCTATATTTAATTGTCCTTTAAGTGCCACTTTCAAAAAGAAGTTTGATCTATATTATCACCCATAATCATTTGATGACTTGATTGCATATACGAAGTATTAAACACCGAAAGTGTGACAGAATTTATTAATGCGATCCTACTTACAACTCGATGTGAAGAATGGACACTGAACACAGTGTTATGAATAGAACAATACTTGTATTCGTATATTTATAATATTATTTCATTAATACAGTATAATATACTATTTCACAATAATTAATAATTAATAATATTTCACGATAAATGACATTATTCGTGACAATGTTAACATACATATATATAATTCTACACAATTTCCAAAATAGATGAAGATTTTTCATAATAAAAATTTACATATATTTTAATTAAGTCCATGCAAAATGAATCATTCCGTTCTTAAATTACCAATACATGTAGCTATAAACTGATCGATACAAAGCAACAATAAATTTCAACTTAAATCAAATGCTATATATGCCTATAGAAACATTCTCAGTTGAATATTACTAATAGATTTCATTGATCAGTAGATTTAATTAATAAAATTCTTCTATCGATATTTAATATTAACCTTATACAACAAACATAAATAAAGAAAATTATTCCTAGTAATCTTTAAAGTCTATTATATTTGTTTCATATTCGAAACTATGTAGAATTATCGGATTTCAAAGAATAACATCCTTGAACTTAATTAAAAATAAACAATATTGCTTTCAGTTTTCCGAAATAGTCAAACAATAATTTTAAAAAGCCAATTGCAGCATATTCAGATAAATAGAAAACGATATTAGTTTAAATCCACTTCGTTGCTTTTAATAATCTTAATAATCTCAGACGACGGGACTTACTTTCGTCTCTTTTCAGTTAATTTTATCATTCTTCGCTGTCTGAAAGGCTTTATATAGTTTAACATCTGGCTGATAAGAATCTTTCTAAAAATTAATAGCAGTTAAAATTTGATTGATAATTCATTAACTTTTGAAAGCAATGTTTAGAAAATTAAAATTGGTGGAAATTTTTTAACTTTTCAATTCTAATCGCAATGAATAATTATCCTAATTCGGGATTTTGTTTGAGATGTTTCTTGGAACCGAGTGTCTCCATAGCCTTTATATTCGGGCTAGAGATGTTTGCTCCTTGCAATTGTCAAAATCGATTAGATCAGAGTTTTCTTTTTGATAACTTAAAATCTTATTACTTCAAAATTATAGATTTTCTCTTGTGGGAACATTTATTTTTGTTATTTCTGCAGTTGATACCGACCATTGACCAGGATATCCCTTGTATCGGCTTATTTGATCTTTTCGGAAAAGATGTGATTTTCATAAAAATCGCAATTACTCTTTTGGCTCTTCTTGTTGCTGTTACAGTAACACTCACCAGACGAAATCAGATCACTCCCTTTATAGAAGTGAGAAATTTGAATGATTTGGATAAAGGTCGTTTGTCAGTAATATTTCGTAAGCTTCGGTTTTTCTTCACGAGTCTTATTTTTATTGCTATCTTAATTAATCAAACATTTCTTATTTTAGTTTTGTATCCTCTCTTCGATTCAAAAAATTCCATCCCTTACGAAGGAATCGTCTGTAGTACAGAAATGTATATTTGGGAAATACTATCTAATGGCGCAGAATTTCACTTCGGTTTCATAGTATTATCCATGGTTATTTTTCTTAAATCATCGTTTTTGAAAATATCCGAAAATCTGTCGTTATTAAAGTTAGAAAGTCGTAATTCTGATTATGAGTTAGAAACAATAATGACACAGCATGCAGATTTGTGGACATATGCAGAACTATGTAATTCAAATTTCAATTTTCCTCTTACAACAATATACATTATACTCATGCTAGAAACCAGCCTCTGTTGTTACAGCTTGTTATTTGTTGAAATGACTTATGAAGCGAAATGTGCAACTATTTTATATTTTCTACTTTGTTGCGCTGCTTGCGTTATGTGTGGTTTTATGTTATCTTCATTATCAGCTACAGTAAGTTGTAATTTATTTATTAAGTTAATGTATAACCATAACAAAGTTAATTTTTTAGATGCAGAATTCTTTACAAGAAATTAGAAGATTTGCTCAATGTGAATATAGTTTGAAATTCAAGTTGAAGGTAAAGTTTTCATTCTTTTTTAGTTGTGTAATATTATTTAATATTATAATTTATATAATAATTAAAAATATAGATTCTAAACTTCATGAAAAGATTTGGGAAGATATCATTATGTTTTACCTTGTGTGGATGCATATACGTTACGAAGAAATTTCCAATCAAGGTGATTAAGTACATTTTTATACATACAATATTTTAAAATTCTTTTATTGAAAATCATAGCTGTTTTGTGTTTTATAGATGGGAAGCTCTCTGCACTCTATATTTGATGGTCTATTGAATCTCCGTGAAGTCGAAAAGAAATCAGTAAAGTGCCAGATATTCTCCACTCTGAATCAGACAGATATATTTTGAGACTGCTAATGGGCTCTACTTTGATGACACGACAGACGAATCAGGCGAGACAACGAAATTTTTGAAATCTGTTCTTTGAAATAAATTTGTAAACTGCATGAGAATGGAATTTTTAATGCATCTGAACCTAAATTTGCAAATTGAATCATTGAATTAAACGGGATTTTAATTTTCAGAAGAAATATAATTATTAAATTTAATTTTATTCCTGCATTAATAATTACTAAACTCCATACAGTTTAAATTAAAAGTGATGTCATGCATTAAACTGTAATTTCTAAATAAGTTAATGGAAGAAATAACAAGTTCAGGCCAGAATCGACACTGGATTTTAAGATTAAAGATCGGAAATATTGAATTATGCGTAACTAAATTCTGTTTAATGTAAGAGTTTTGTTTTGCAGTTTAGATTAAATTGTATTGATAATCTTCTGATATTTAATAAGTAGATATAGATTATTTTTCCGGATTTATATAACCTTCCTAGCGTGATTGAAGATGTAGAGCTGAATGACTAATCCATAAAAATTTGCCACAATAGGATGGTGTCAGTGATCTATCTGGTAGATTTATAGATTTTTTACGGGATCTTGCCCGGTACGATCATTATCAAAGTTTTCTTCGAATATTAATAGTAAAGGAAGATATTTCTGTTATTAATTACTATTCAGCACTGTTCTTTGTTTAATTATTCTGATTATTTATATAAAATAATGTTCATATAATAAACAAATTATTTTCAACTAGTAAACTCATTGTAGGTACTCCAGCAATAAAAGAGTATGTTGGTTATCGATAGATGAGTTTACAATTTAGTGACTTCAAAATTTAATCTAATTATTATACAAAATATATTTATTATTAATGAAGTTTTTGTCCGATTTATAAAGAACATATTTTTAATAAAAATTATTTACAGAATTTTCGCGATTACTAGAAAGAATGAATTACAAATTATCTGAAGCACTCACTGATGACTCTACAATATATAACTGATCATGAAAATAACATTTTTCTAAATAAACGCCAATTCAGTTCAAAGATTTCTCTTGAATCTTAATTATTGCGATTTCTTATGCTGATTTCTATGGAAAATTCTTTGGCATTCAAATGAAAAATCATGATCACTTAACTTAAGAGTCATAATGGAAATTAAAGCATGTTTTCAACTTGGCACATTGATTGGTCTCCTCCATCGATGGTATCCTCCCAATCATTTTCTCAACGATGAATTTAGTGCTGTTGGTTAGGTTAATTAGATTACGCCGCCATATCCTCATGGGATATACTGTATCTGGCGGCAGCCACTTGTAGAGCCCATCACAGTCAGGCAATACCTGTGATGGGGTTAACCGGATGGTTGAAGGATGGGGTTCAACGGGCCGGACCCTGACACCTCCTGAAAAACTGGAGGTGTGGGACCCGGATTTGAACCCGGATCCTACATGGTGGTAAGCCAAAGCTTTACCACGCGGCCATCCGGCCGACTTTAGTGCTGTTGGATAAGAAGTCTGACGTTGCCTTATTTCTTAGCAACATTAGAACTATTCTGCATTTTTTATCCAATTAATTAGGAGTAAGTTCAGAGGTTTCTATTGAATTTAATTAAATACTCCACTAAGACTAAAGCTTTTCGCTAGGGGCATTGAGAGACTTCGCCGGGCACGGAGGAAAAATTTGCATGGGCTCCAAGTAATTTTCAAGTTATAAGGTTTGGCAATTTATTACCACGTTTCGGAATTTTCAGTTGTTCTACGGTTAATTTGCGTGCTAAGAAAACAAATTATGAGATGAAGTCTAGGCTCCTGTGAATTCTGGGCCCAGGATATTTTTCCCTATCATCCCTCTCCTCTGATCAGCCCTGATTTTCGCTGCTTGTTTGAAAGTATATCTGCCTTGAGGCACGCTTAATTTTTTTTGACGGATGTGATAACATGGCAGATCTAAAGCCGTTCCTACTATACGTCACTATATATATAATTGCAATGATTGCAATGCCCGCAAAAGTAGTACGAAACGAAAGGGACAACCTATAGGTAAACTTCATAAAACAATCGGAGGTGAAATCGGTTTATTTTTGGAAATATATATACTTTTAAACGAATCTTTAACACAGTTGAACCGATGACTGCACATTTAATTACGTGTGGGTACCGTGAATTGTTAACACTAGTAAATAGTCATTAATATAGCAATCTATCTCAAATATATCAGCAAATTAACACCTTTTCTTTTTGTTATCGTTGACTTATAAATTGATCTCTTTTGTTTGGTGCTAAATTTACCTTATTTTAAAATACTTAATATTGTGCCATCGCGCGGCTCGAAATCATCTTCCACGCAAGTTATTTTGTGTATTATTCGTGTCTCTTAATCTTCTTTTCTTGTTTTTAGTCTAACCGATGGTCAAGCTACACGTGCTTATTTGTTATTCATGCAAATGATCGTTGGCTATAGTGTCCATCACAAATGTTTTCACCAATAAAACTGCCTAATTTTAAGTCGTGATTATAGATTGACAAACATCTCAACCAACTGAGAAATCTCTTAGAAAAATTTAAAGAAAAATGTATTGTACAATTTCGATTACAGGCATGAGCTATCAACCGAGACGAATGGATGAGGAGCGTTTGTAATCGGATTGATTGACGACAACGATTCACTCATCTCCACTGAATTTCCGTAAAATCATTTGATAAAACTATTTAGTGGTAAATAGCAAGTTAGAAAGCAAATATTTAGTCTTATTTTCACGCGAGAGAAAAAACTTTACTTCCCAAATATCTAAAATAAAAAAATACAAATACTTTAAAATGGAAGATATTTGTAAAATTTATTGATTTTTGTGTTATGTTAATTAATACATATCCTTCTTAACTATTAATTAAAGAATAATTATCGTCTGAAAGATAAGATCTAACTTAATTTACCAGAAAGCCAACATCTTAGGCGGACACATCGCGCCATCTATGGAATAAATAATAAAATTGTTCCATATTTGAATTTTTGAAATTTTTTTATAACGGTTATTTTAGAAATAAATTTAATGATCAAAAACTAAGTTCAATTCATACAAACTGAAATCAAACGGATTAATAAAATTGCTTTGCATAATCTTCGAGCTATTTCAGTCTAAAGTTGAATGTGACACTAATGACGATAAACAATTTATTATTTAGATTACTAAATTTCGTTTTCATACGATTTTTCAATTTGGTAGATTATATACAATAAAATACTTATGAAATTATTTTACAAGATAATAGAATATAGCTTTATGAATTTTTTCAGACCGAATGAAACTAACCTTGTACAGTTCTGAATGAAAAAATGAAGATTTATCTCAAATAAATTGATACTTATATCGGTTAGGAAAGTTGTTAAATAAAACTTTCACAATTCTCGTATTTTTGGTTATCAGTAGAATACAAAATAATGCATCTTAAAATAATATATGATTTATATTTATTTTAAGATATTTGAAGTATATTTATGTCTAAAGTAGTTAGAATTAAATGGTTAATTTAATAAAAGTAATTATTTTCGTGTGTAATTCAAGCGAATGTGTAGATAATATAATTTGTTTGTGTTAGAATGTGTTTTTAAATTAACGTTGAAGAACTAAATGTAAATCTTAGGTTTGTTACTTGATTTGTACGACCTAAAATTGAGATATTATCAAAAATTGTTTCATAATCTTGCTAATTTTACATGTACAGCAATGTAGACTGTAGAAATGTGCAACATATTAGAAATATGGAAAGTCAAATAAATTTCTGTATTAATTCGATTTTTTTAATTTATATCATTGTTGAAACTGCAATAAATCCAATAGTATAAAAATATATTAGCGATCACTTTCTGTTATCAATAATTGAGCATTGATTATGAAAGTGGGGCAAAGAATCCATTTTGTGGAAAAAAAATAGTTAAAGCTAAGTTTTATTACAAATTAACATAAAATTTACGTTTTTAATCAATTCACAATAAATATCTTTTATTGAAAGTGGGGCAAAGAATCCATTTTGTGGAAAAAAATAGTTAAAGCTAATTTTTATTACAAATTAACATAAAATTTACGTTTTTAATCAATTCACAATAAATATTTTTTAATATCAGTATAAATTTGTTATTAGTAATTTATTTGGTCAACGATATTTATTGTGAGTTGATTTTGAAAGTGAGGTAAGTCCAATCTAAACAATGACAGCATGAGAGCGCGGCTCTCTGTCACTTGTCACACCATAGTCAGGGAAGAGTTTATCAAGCATAATCAGAATTTAGCAGTTCTATTACAACTGTGGTGAATTGGCAACATTGTTAAACATTGTTTGATCATAATTCC
Organism: Olivierus martensii; assembly: GCA_000484575.1. Lineage (NCBI taxonomy): Eukaryota > Metazoa > Arthropoda > Arachnida > Scorpiones > Buthidae > Olivierus > Olivierus martensii. Next base: position 9,977 of record AYEL01078653.1, read on the forward strand.
GGTATTCCTCATTTGACTTAAATTATTGCGCATTTATACAAGTTTTAAAATCATTTCCGATTACTTTTCTATGTGTATTTTTGAAAAAGATTCTCAATTTAAAACTCTTGATTTATTACCAAAATGCTGTAGGCCAAGCAGTTTCAGAAAAATAGTATCATCATCTTTAAATGCGAAAACTAGGCCTATTACTAAAGAAAAATATAAAGATATGATGGATTTATTACTCTATTTACCACCCATTCATCATGAATACTTTAAAAATCTGCATCATCTAAACAAAGAAATATAATTGCAAGCAACTAATTATTGAATTTTTTTCTTATTTTATCTACTTTTTCCTTTAAAATTGAATTTATTCTTTGTTTTATTGTAGCTTTTAGAAAGAAGTATGAAATTCTGAGATAAAATAAATAAGTAAATTTTTTCTTATTTTATCTACTTTTTCCTATAAAATTGAATTTATTTTTTGTTTTATTGTAGCTTTTAGAAAGAAGTATGAAATTCTGAGATAAAATAAATAAGTAAATACATAAAATATTCAATTTTTTGTTGTTATAATTATATTCAATTCAAAGAAAATCAACGTTTTCAACAAATCTGCTTTTGAAAGTGAGGCATTTCCATTGGCACATACCAAAACCACCTAATTGATAATGATTTTTTCACCTAACACGGATAACCATTATTGCATATTAAACTTACATGAAATAAGACCACAAAAATATAAAATAACTCTATTACTGCTTACGAATATTTTTAAACACATTCAAATACAAACCATTAAAGTTAAACTTACATGAAATAAGACCACAAAAAATATAAAATAACTCTATTACTGCTTACGAATATTTTCAAACACATTCAAATGCAAACCATTAAATATCTAGCAATAACATAAAATGGACTTGCCCCACTTTCAAAATCTTTATACTGAGGTGGGAGCGTTGAAACCGGTTTTTCCTCCCAGTTTCGTTTCCTCTGTGCTTCTCTACGAATTCGCCGAATTTTAACTCATTGGCAAATAAATTTTATTGCTTTTTAATGACGCTAATGAAGTTATAATATTCATTATTGTCTTCTTCATCGCCATGTTAGCAGCCGTCTTATCTCCACACTCAGCAAGTAGTTCCAGAAACATACTGATGTTGAGTTATTTCTGGTTCCGAGTGATCGGAATTCGAATATTTCAATTTCATCGATAAAAGTAATTATTTCAGGTACCTCTCTCTATATATCGAGGATTCTTAACTACGAAATGTATTTAGTAGTCTCTCTTGTCAAATAAAAGAAGCGGTTGAATATTCAGGGTTGTCTCCAATTGCAATGGCTGATCTCGTTACCCATCCTTAACAACCGCGCACCGTCCACTATTGCCGAAGGCCACACACCTCTCTGTTCGCCTCTGATCCACGAATTCCATACACTCCGCACTCTCCACAGATCGGAGCATTTTCTCTATATTATAGAGAAAAAGCTTCGGATCTATAGACTATATATTTTTTTTGTTTCAGGGTGAAAGTTAAACAAGTAATTTAAGTTTTAGAAAACTGCTAAGCCTATTTAAACATATATAAGTAACGAATTTTGGTCGCAGAACATTAGTTTTATATTCTTTTTTATAAGGGAAAAAAAATAAAAACTAAAACATTTTCGATGTACATTCATACGTATTGAACAATATATATTCAACTTATAAAATGTTAACTAATAAGTTATTCGTGCCATATTTATGTGAGAGGAAGTGTTTACAACATTCTAATTAAAATAGAAACATAATTGTAAAACAAGAGATTGCTACTATATTTATTTACTATTGGATTTATTGAATTAACGACATTGATATAATTTCTTAAAGATCAAACTATTACAAAAGTTTATTTAAATTTCCATAATTCACTACGTATTACATATTTCTATATTCTACAATACTATATCTGTAAAATTAACAAAGCAATGAAGCAATTCTTATGATATCATGCTACTTAGGTGCTATAAATCAAGCAACAAACATAAAATTTACATTTGATTAATCAGATTTGATTTAAAAACACAATCTAACAAATAAATCTATATTATCAATACATACAGGTGCTATAAATCAAGTAACAAGCATGAAATTTACATATGTTTAATCAGATTTGATTTAAAACGCAATCTAACAAATGAATGTATATTATCAATACATACACTTGCATTATACCTGAAAATATATTCATTTTGTAAACTTAAACACTTAATTCTAAATTCTTTGAAACATATATATACTTCAAATATCATACACTTGCATTATACCTGAAATTATATTTATTTTGTAAACTTAAACACTTAATTCTAAATTCTTTGAAACATATATATACTTCAAATATCTGAAAATCTCATATCTGAGATTTATGAATGTTCTTTTTAACAGTTCTCTTTAGACATATAATTATCAATTTAAATGTGATAGATCTTCACAAAGAAATGTTTCAAATTCTAAACAATAAATACTAGAATAACGTAACAAGACTGCATTATATTACGTTGTAAAGTAATTTGATAACTATTGAACTACACATAAATTGTCAAATTGAAAATTACATTATAATGAATATTAGCTATAAGAAAGCGTCTGTATATTAAATCAATGTTATTTATATATAATATATTTGAAACATTTCTTCACAAAGAAATGTTTCAAATCCTAAACAATAAATACTAGAATAACGTAATAAGACTGCATTATATTACGTTGTAAAGTAATTTGATAACTATTGAACTACACATAAATTTCCAAATTGAAAATTACATTATAATGAATATTAGCTATAAGAAATCATCTGTATATTAAGTCAATGTTATTTCTATATAATATAGCCAGAATCTATATAAATATCTTATTGATTACTTTACATTATAATGAATATTAGCTATAAGAAATCATCTGTATATTAATAAGTCAATGTTATTTCTATATAATATAGCCAGAATCTATATAAATATCTTATTGATTACAATTGAAACTAAGGATGGAACTAAATATGATCTTTAACTAATTTATCCGAAGAAAACTTCAGCAGTGATTCAAACAGAACTTCTCCATAATGTACTAAAAGCCTAGTTGCTGCACCACTGACACCACCTAATTATGACTGACTTCTGACAGAACAAAGCATATAATCATACATTTTCAATCATTCATGCTGGATTATAAAAATCCGGAAGAGTATTCTATATCAACTTATAAAATTGTAATAAAGTTTAATAGGATTTAATCTAAACTTCAAAACAAAACTTGCATTAAACATTAAACAGAATTTAATTATTCATAACTCAATACTTCGGACCATTAATCCATAAGTTCGGGTTCGATCCCGCGTATTTGTTATTTATATCATTAAATTAAATAGGATTTAATCTAACCTTCAAAACAAAACTTTGCATTAAACATTAAACAGAATTTAATTATTCATAACTCAATACTACGAACCATTAATCCATAAGCTTCGATCCTGCGTATTTGTTATTTATTTCATTAAATTATTTAAAAATTATAGCTTAGTTAATATTCATTATTGTCTTTTTCATCGCCATGTTAGCCGCCGTCTTATCTCCACACTCAGCAAGTAGTTCCAGAAACATACTGATGTTGAGTTATTTCTGACGTCAAAAGAGACTAATCACTGATGACTTACTATTGAGATTTGGAACTCACCCTTTCATATTTAAATTACCAAACTTCAATTATTGAGGTTTGGAACTCACCCTTTCATATTTAAATTACCAAACTTCAATAATATAACAAACAGTGACTAATCTGTACTGTCAGGATCATTATCGCAATTCATATAATAATTAAATAATAAGGATTAATAAAACAGTTAAAGCAAATAAATTTTATTATATAATTAAATAAATTTTCATTCTTTTTCCGCTAGTCGGTGCATAAATTTTATTATATAATTAAATAAATTTTCATTCTTTTTCCGCCAGTCGGTGCATAGTCGCACTAAAAATTTCGAACAATATCGAACTTCATAACATCTCGAAATATCTCGAACTAAGGTATCGTTTGCCCATCGCTACTGAATTATAATGTTAACTGTGGCATACTTCGCAAGTTGGAAAAATGGTAATAAAGTCATAAAAACTGCATTGATGCATAGATGTTTTTCTTTGTCTCAAAAATTGCCGACAAACGGGAACATCTATGCGACAGATTGCTTGAGAATTATTTTTCCACCAGTCGGTGCATAGTCGCACTAAAAATTTCGAACAATATCGAACTTCATATCATCTCGAAATATCTCGAACTAAGGTATCGTTTGCCCATCGCTACTGAATTATAATGTTAACTGTGGCATACTTCACAAGTTGGAAAAATGGTAATAAAGTGATAAAACTGCATTGATGCATAGATCTTCTTTGTCTCAAAAATTGCCGACAAACGGGAACATCTATGCGACAGATTGCTTGAGAATTGGACATAAACGAATGAATAGTCAAAACCTTCTACAAACACTACGAGGAGACTTTCCCCATCGATCTTGGATGCATGAACGGTAGATTACCAAAGACTACTGCTAGAATAGATTGAATTTTGTGTCGTTCTGTCTTTAATTACCGATTTGGTACATTCATGGAAGCTGTACAACTATCGACTAAACACATGGACCAACCTGCTAATACCAAGCTTCAGGACATGAGATATGGCACTTAAAAGAGTAGGCGATAAACTATGTTGACGTCAGCTTGAAAAAAGAGTTGGCATGAATTAGAAACCACCTATCATCGACAGATGCTGACTGGAGGAAAGCGATATGGTCTGAAAAGTCTCTCTTCCCAGTCCTATATGGAAATATCAAACGGAGAGTCATATGCATGCCAAACGATGGACTCTACCTAAGCTATTTGAAGCAAGAAGTGAAGTTTCCAGATACTCCGACAGATGCTGACTGGAGGAAAGTGATATGGTCTGAAGAGTCTCTCTTCCCAGTCCTATATGGAAATATCAAACGGAGAGTCATATACATGCCAAACGATGGACTCTACCTAAGCTATTTGAAGCAAGAAGTGAAGTTTCCAGATACTGTGCAAGTGTCGGGGTGTTTTGACTGTTATGAAGTATATAATTTGATTCCGTATGATGGCTGTGTCAATGCACGACGGTACCAGGAAATCTTGGAACAAAATTTTCTGCCTTCTGTGACCTGAAGGTTTACAGGGAGATTTGATCTTCCAGGAAGCCATAAACTGCACGCTTTACTATTGCTTGGCTTCGCCATAATGGGGTGCAAGTTCTGGAATGGGTCCAAATTCTGCCGATCTGAATCCAATCAAGAATCTGTTGAGTGTTACTCAAGAAACAGGTACGAAAATACAAGCCTGGAACAAAAGACCAGTTGAAGACGATTCTTCAAGAAGCGTTGGTCAACATTTCACCAGATCTTTGTACTGCCTATGTCAAATCAGTGTCGATGTGAGTTGCTAATGTGTATGTTGCAAAAGTGAACTACTGAAGTGGTGATTGGACGCATTTGCTGGATGAGCGTAAATTTATTGCCTCGGAATGTTTGGAGAACTGATATTTCTAAGTTTAGAAAGAAGCATGATATAGCAGTTGCTGAGAAGCATGATATAGAGTTTTTAATGAATTTTGTTGTAAATTATAACTCAAAGGGAATATTTTGTTTAATTAAAAAGTTTCTCTACTAATCTAAATAAATATGCTTTCCTTGTTGTTTATAATAATTCAATTGTTGCGTGTATATTTATTGCCACGGAAAAGGTACAATTATAGTTTACACCGTTTATATAACGGGGTTTGGAGTTCAATCATCACGTTACGATACAGATAGGATCACATTAAAACATTTCAATACAATTTTCACATTCAAACTTCCTACATACTTTTAATGCGTCAAATAATTATCGGAGATAATTGCCTCAAATGAATTCTAAGCAACATCTGGAAAAATTTGTTAAAATTATGTTAATTTTCATTATTAAAATCTTTAAGTTGGTTGTTATAGCCATTTATTTTATATAATTATTTTTTATTTTTATGCCCCTTTCCAATGATTGACATTACTAAAATTAGACAATTTGAAAAAAAGTTGGTTGTTATAGCCATTTATTTTATATAATTTTTTTTTATTTTTATGCCCCTTTCCAATGATTGACATTACTAAAATTAGACAATTTGAAATTTTGATTTTTTTACACTCCATCAATAGTTACAACACATTTTGAAATTTTATGAGTTAACTCTTCACGTCCAAGGGCCGAAATTATTATCATATCTCAAACTGTTTATACCCTAAGGTTAGGTTCAGTTAGTTATACTACGCTGCCATATCCTAATGGGATATTCTGTATCTGGCGGCTCCCACTTATAGCGCCCATCACAGGGTCAACCGGATAGTTGAAGGATGGGGTTTAACGGGTCGGGCCCGGACCCCTCCTGTAAAACTGCAGGTCCGGATCCTGCAGGGTGGTAAGCAAAAGCTTTACCACGTTGCCATCCGGCCAATCTTTTATATCCTAAGTGATTTACTTTTATAATACTAATAATTGTCACAATAATATTTCGGTTTATGCTAAGCAGTTTCCGTTCGGTAAATGAAAGCAATTAATGCTTACATTTCTTATAAACTTTATACAGATCTACAACTATGGAAACTTTCATTCTTCGTCAAGAACGACTTTCTACAGATTCGTCTTCCAACTTCAACTGCATTTTATAATATTGTTAGACTGAATTGCAATTATTAACAAAAAACTGAAACCGAGAGATTCATATAATAATAGTATATACTTATAAGTCATCGAATTTAAAGTTAGAATAGAATATATTTAATAAAGTGAAAATTGTATTTCTCTTATAGTAAATCTCAAAAAGAATAATATGGGCGAATATTGTATTTAATGTATATTTTATGATGTAAATTACGATAAAAATTACTTTATGTGCCTGAACAGTTGAAAAACCGTATTTACGATTCTATATATTAAATAAATCTCAAAAAGAATAATATGGGCGAATATTGTATTTAATGTATATCTTATGATGTAAATTACAATAAAAATTACTTTATGTGCCTGAACAGTTGAAAAACCGTATTTACGATTCTATATATTAGAAATTACAAAGTTTCTTAGGAGTAAGAAGAATAAATTTAGCCTTCTGAAAATTAACAATCAAATTATTCTTCATCACCATAAGTGGAATCTATGATATTGTAAGAATGAAAATACAATTTTTTATTTTCATACCATACATAATTTTTCGTAACCAAGTACAGTGTTTCCCAAACTATGTTTCGTGGAACACTGGTGTTCTGCATCGGATGGATGGCCGAGTGGTAAAGCTGTAGCTTACAACTCTGGGGGACCGGGCTCAAATCCAGGTCTCACACCTCCAGTTTTTCAGGAGGGGACCGGTCCCAGCCCGTTGAACCCCATCCTTCAACCATCTTGAGGAGTGTTGGCCAGTCTGTGACGAACTAAGGAGGACCGGGCTCAAATCCAGGTCTCACACCTCCAGTTTTTCACGAGGGGACCGGTCCCAGTCCGTTGAACCCCATCCTTCAACCATCTTGAGGAGTGTTGGCCAGTCTGTGACAACTAAATAATGACCTCTAACTTATATCCCTCGTGTGATAAGGCGGCTTATCCTACCTAACCATAAACATTTATCTATATCAGGCACAGAGACGTAACTACGGGTGGGCCCGGGTGGGCCCGGGTGGGCCATGGCCCATGCATTGAAAGTTCTGGTCCATGTGCTGGCCCATCCTGAATGTATAATCTGAAACGTAAAATTGAAAAAACCGCAAGAGTTCAATTCTACATAATACAAGACGCCTTGAGTTTTGTATACAGTAAATGAAAATTTACAACCGAATACATTAAACACCTCATACTCCAAGAGACGCCTTGCATTCAATAAAAATGAAAATATCAACTCACAAGTATAATTTAAGCCCACATAATTTCACGCTAATAGCGATATAAATCTTTATTTACAAGTTGCGAAAATACCCGTCCTTTGCACATTTTACGCATTACATAATTAATGCGATTAGCTGGAAAGAATAAATAAAGTTTCAAAATACTGGTAAATATAAGTATTTATTTGATATCAGGTCAAATACAAAATTATGCGATTACTTAATGATGCAAAACGATCGATTACTTTGTCCAAATCGAGAGCTTTTACGATTTTTCTCTCGATGAACATGATTGCTAAATTGCTTAACTGATCATCAAGCATTCTGTTACGTAAATACGATTTAATAAAGCGCATATAGGAGAATGTTCTTTTATATCGGTGTGGCCTACCCTTGGCCAACCTCCAAAAAAAAGCTGGTTACGTCACTGATCAGGCATGTTAAATTCGCAGGCCGCATGCAACTCCCAATACTCTTCAGTATGGCCCGTTTCACTGCCTGGACACTTTTATGCATTATCTATTTTAAATATTTTACTTGACGTAAACACAATAATACAATAAATACTGGTTAATATTTGGATAACTGAATAATTTCTTTACATCAAATCTCTCTTACTTTAATTTGTTGAATTATTATACTGATTCGATTATTCCTCTCATTTTTCGATAAACCTGCTATTTTCGATGGCTACATTGATATTGATAATGTTGACCTGCCTTGGATCTCACTATTTGATGCACAATTTTGATATTATATCCACCATTACTTTGTATTATTTGATGGAAGAGCCTTCGCCTTTATCCTGTTGTCCTGCTGAGAACCATTATTTCAAATTGTCACTATAGAATAAATGAATACGATCTTTGGCTCCTTAATGCAAAAGAATAATAAATTTTCTTGGACATCCTTTATTAATATTCATTAAAATTATGATAATTTTCTCTCTCTTAAGTTAATATCAATTGTTTGTCCAAAACATTAATAGGCAATGATAAATATTTATATACATATATTACATATTATATAATTAACATATTTTTATATTAATATTAATTTTTGATCAATATATTTTTTCTGGATTTTGTTTGAGGAAGAAAATTAAACAAATCATTTAAAGTTATGAAAATTGCTAGCTATTACTTAAATATATATAATTAAAGAATTTTTGTGGATACATTTATTATGATATTCTATTTTATAAGTAAACAAAACAGAAAATTAAGTATAACATGTTCAACGAATATTCATACATATTCAGCAATATACACATTCTCTTCGGATGTTGACTCAATGATTGGATATATGTAAAGCGATCTTTTTTGATTGATTATTGTAATTTTGTGTTCTTTATGTTTATTATGATAACATATAGTGTTCTAATAAAGATTAGAAGTGAGAGATCCATAAATTTTAGACATTTTCTTCTTCTGACTGTTGCCAAATTACTACTGCGGTTCGAAACCCAAACTTCTCGTGATCAACGACTACCTGTATTTCATAAATTACATAATGATTATAGATAAAAGGATTATCCATGTCACATTCATGTGAGAGGTACAGCTTAAAATTTGTTAATCAAGCAGAATTTAATTTTTGATAGAAGAAACAGATTCTCTCTTTTATTCATAGTAAATTTATTGCAATTATGACAACGATAAAAACCAGTAAAAATCGAGTTAATTAAAAAATTTATTACAGAATTTAATTTTTGATAGAAGAAACAGATTCTCTCTTTTACTCATAGTAGAATTATTGCAATTATGACAACGATAAAAACCAGTAAAAATCGAGTTAATTAAAAACTTTATTTTTAATTTCCTATATTTTTCAATATACTACTTATTTCTACCATATATAGCAAAAACTTTTAGGTGTTATAAATAAAGGAACATACAAAAATTTGTATTTGATTCATCAGTTTTGGTTTAAAACAATCTTATTAATAAATTATCTATTCATCCATTTGAATTGCGAAAAATTGTTCTTTTGTTAACTTATTCATTTAAATTCTAACTTATTTAAACATAAATATATTTCAAATATCTGAAAATGTAATAAAAATCATATATTTTTTAAAGCTATATAATTTTGTAGTTTACTGATAATGAAAAAACGAGGTTTATGAATATTTATTTAGAAATTCTTTTAATCAATATAACTATCAATTTAAATGAGATAAACCTTTAGAAATTCGTGTTTCTCATTGAAACTGTAAACACTAGATTAGTTTCATTCACGTATAAAAAATAATAAACCTATATTTTTTGTTGTTTTAATTTGTTGACTTGAATTCCAGCTAAATTGTCAAATTCAAAATTATATTAAATTGAATTTTAGCAATCACAAATAATTTGCATATTAAGTGAACATCCTTTCTATATACTTTAACAAGATACTATATAAATATCTTATTGAATACAATTTAAAATAAGAATGACGCTAAGTTTAATGATTTCATTATTTATTCGAAGAAAATTTAAGCAGGGATCGAACTGGTCAACTTTCGCTAGATACTATATAAATATCTTATTGAATACAATTTAAAATAAGAATGATGCTAAGTATAATGATTTCATTATTTATTCGAAGAAAATTTAAGCAGGGATCGAACTGGTCAACTTTTCGATAACGTATCAAAATTCTAGCTGTTATACGACACAGGCCAACTAATTGTGACACTTGTCACAGGGCTAAGCATACAGCAATACATATTCAATCGCTTTTGATATGTTATATAAGTCCGGACTAGGCACCAACATGAAGTTATAAAATTGTATCAGAAGATTATGAATAGAATTTAAACAAAATTGCAAACTAAATCTGTGGTTTAAACAGACATTATTTAACAATGATTTAATATTTCACACAGGACATCACTATTGCTTTAATCAATACTTAATTTAGCAATATTTAATGCAGAATTAAAGTTAAATTTAATATATATATATATATAACAGCAATACATCTTCAATCGCTTTTGATATGTTATATAAGTCCGGACTAGACACCAACATGAAGTTATAAAATTGTATCAGAAGATTATGAATAAAATTTAAACAAAATTACAAACTAAATCTGTGGTTTAAACAGACATTATTTAACAATTATTCAATATTTCACACAGGACATCACTATTGCTTTAATCAAAACTTAAAATAGCAATATTTAATGCAGAATTAAAGTTAAATTTATTATATACATATATATATTTATTATGAAATTTAGTTTAATCCAATGTTTTAATTTACTAATTTAAATTCAGCTGATTTTTACTTTCTTTCTAATAAGCTGATAACTATCTTAAAGAACTGAAGATTTGACGAATTTCGTTGCCTCAGAAAATATCTGTATGATTCAGAGTGGAGCGCAGTTTATACATTCCTGATTTCTTTCCGACTTTACGCAGATTCAATAAACCATCAAATATAAAGTACAAAGTGCTTCCCATCTATTGATATAAAACAGAAAACAGTTATGATTTTCAATCAAAGCGTTTTAAATTAATTATGAAGATGTTTACGTAATAGCCACTTTGAGTGGAAATCTCCTGGTTACCTATAGGTATTCACACAACGTAAAGCATCTATCTTCCCGAATCTCTTCACGAAATTCAAATTATATATATATATATATATTTTAAATTTTATATAAATTATAATATTCAATAATATTACACAAGTACAAAAAGTTAAAAATTTTACTTTCAACTTGAATTCCAAACTAACTTCGCATTCAGCAAATCTAACTTTTTGAAAACAATTCTGCATTTAAAAGAATATTAGTTTAGTTATGGTCATATATTAAATTAATGAATAATTAAACAACTTACCGCAGCCGATAATGAAGAAAATACAAAAGCCTACATAACGCAAGCAATGCAACAAACTATAAAAAGTAAAATAGTTACACATTTTAATTCATAATTTATTTCAAAAAATAAAATATTATAGCAGTTGAAACATGTTTTCAACATGTGTAAAAAATATGTTATTATTAGACAAAAATTGAAATCTGAATTAAATCGTTCTGCGTATGTCCACAAACCTGCGTGCCGAATCATTATTGTTCTTAGATCAAATTCAGGATCACGAATTTCTAAACTTAATAACGACAGATTTTCGGATATTCTAAGAAATGATTGTTTAAGGATAATAACTATGAACAAAAATATCAATGCAAAATAATATACTGCACACCAATTAATATTATCCAAATATTTATTTCTACGCTGCAGACGAGTCCTTCCTAAGGAATGGAATTTCTTGAATCGTAGTTAAAATAGATCACTGCAATGATCAATATTTCAAAAATTAAAATTATAATAAAAGGAAGGCTTATGAATAAAAGCTGGAGTTTATCAAATATTACTGACAAACGAACTTTATCTGTGTTATTGAAATTTCTCACTTTTATAAAGGAAGCAATGTGACTTCTTCTGGCCAATCTTACTGTTATTGCAACAGCAAACGCCAAAAGAGTGAGTGTGATTTCCACGAAAATTCCATCTTTTCCGAGTAGATCAAATAGGCCAACACATGGAATTTTCTGACAATAGTTGGTATTAACTGCAAAAAGTAATAAGAAAGAAATGCTCCCATAAAATAAACTCTATGATTTGGAAATAATAACATTTTAAATTTTCAAAAAGAAAACTGTAAACATTTCGATTTTGACATTTGCAAGGAACAAAAATCTCTAACCCGAATATCGTGGCTATGGAGACACGCTGTTCCAAGAAACATCTCAAACATTTATCTGAATTAGGATTATTATTCACTTCGACTATAATTGAAAAGTTATAAAAAAATTTTTAAACAAATTCCAATTCTTTGTTATGGAATACTTTTCTTTCAAAAGTTAACGAAATTTTAACTTTTATCAATTTTTAGAAAGATTCTTATCAGCCAGATGTTAAAACCATCTAAAGCGATTCAGATGGAGAAAACCCGATAAGATTTACCCAAAGAATATAGTGAAGCTACTATAATCTCGGCAATTACGATTATCAAAAAGCATCGAAATCGACTTCATGTTATATTGGTTTCTATTTATTGAATATGCTCTAAGTCAGTGGTTCTCAACCTTTTCGAGCTTTTGTTATGGAATGCTTTCCTTTCAAAAGTTAACGAAATTTTAACCTTTATCAATTTTTAGAAAGATTCTTATCAGCCAGATGTTAAAACCATTTAAAGCGATTCAGATGGAGAAAACCCGATAAAATTTACCCAAAGAATATAGTGAAGCTACTATAATCTCGGCAATTATGATTATCAAAAAGCATCGAAATCGACTTCAGGTTATATTGGTTTCTATTTATTGAATATGCTCTAAGTCAGTGGTTCTCAACCTTTTCGAGCCTAGCGCCCCCTTGGGTGAATACGATTGTTCTGAGTGCCCCGTCATCTTAACTCAATATACCAAGGCACAAAGTCGAATTAAGACTTGGACGAAGCATGCATATAAGTATATATATATATAACATTTTTCTCTCAGAGAGGCATTTTTTTTATTACCATACACTTGCCTTCCTCAGTTTCCAAAAGTAATGGAACTGGTTTTAAGCTATATAATACGCAAAAGGTATTAAATAGAAAAAGTTAACAATTAGTAAAATATTAAACTATAGCACGAGTTGCATTTTTTTATTAGAAATTTTGAAAGCTGTTAGTTCCTAACATTTTCCAATTACTGCTTTTATGTATAATTTGGGTGATGTCTTCGAATGTTTACATAATCTATTTTTCGTAGTCTTGTATTCTGTTTCCTGTTTCTTATTTCTTGTCTGTTTAAGTCAGGAAGCATTTACATTATACATTATAGCACTTTGGTTAATCAGTTTGAATTTCTAGAATATGTTTTGATCATGAAGAAATGGGGATTTTCTAGGATATTTCTTATGGTAAGAATAAAATTTTTTAAATAAACGATATCACTGTAGTTGACTACACGCATTTTTATGTTATTAATATTTTTTATATAAAATTGAATTACGTTTCATGAACAAAATGTTTTGGATTCCTACCAGAAATTGCAACAATTTTTAAACAAAATTATATTACAATAGAACATAAAAATAAAACCTATAGGATTTTAAATATTTAGATGAACAATAAATATTTTTACAACACAAATTAATTAAATAATCAAAATTAAATTAATAATTATATTGTGTATGAATTAATTAACAATTGCATGATAAACCTTAAATACTGTGATAGAAAACTAAAGATCATACTTTCGTGATTTGCTGTATTATAAATTTAAATTCAACTTCGTTGATTATATTTCGAAAATTTAGCATTTTCCTAATTTACACCTTCATTTAAATATAGTAGTCTATTCATTTATTTTAGTAATATAAATGACTTTTGAATGAATTTTAATTTATTCCTCATTATTTTTTTTAATTTAATAAATTAAAAATGAAATGTAATTTGAAAATATATTTTTAATTTATAAACGTTATAATTTATGCAATTTAAAAGTATTGCTCATTACTAAATTAAATTCCGAAATTTATAATTATAATATATTATACAGTGTTTAATATTACTTTCTTTTGCAAACAGAACCAGCTATTATTTTATAAAATCCATTTTTAAATGGTAACTAAAAAATGTAAAATGAATAAATATGAGACCCTGCCAAAAAATATTTAGAAAAGATTACATAATTGGCAACATTAATTTTATTAATTTTTATTATATATAAAATAAAAAATGATAGTTATAACATTAAAATAAACGATAATAATGCAATATTGGAATGGTATTTTATATATACTTTTTATTTATTTATTCATAAATTTTTGGAGACTTCTCTTCGCAAACATTGAATTTTGTATTAATTTCGAAAGCTAAATACAGACTTGCAAATTATCCTATTCTTAATGAAGAAAGAAATTTTCATATAAATAGACTTGGATGTAATCTGTACTTAAATGTTTCATCCAATGCAATATAATCTATTTAATGAAGCCAATTATTTTCAAGTACAATGTTTTTATATATATAAAGCAAACTGTCTATGCATGAAACTGTAAATATCAAATTTCACACAGAGGTTTTTTTAAGCATAGGAGCAAAAGAAATGCTTTAGAATTATAATTACGTTTATGACAAAGATAACTGGTTAGTTTAACCCTTTGAAGATAAACGACGAAGTAAGAAGAATACAAAAAAGCATGAGGAAAGAGAAAAAGAATTCTTTCAGAGAAGTATGCCAAGTCACTAAGGAAAGAGAGATAAATCGCTTTTAATCGCCTCTTACGACACGTGGAGAAAACATTATTAAAGAAAATAGAGACAGCGGGTAAAATATTAAAACCAGGCTACGTAATACTGAAGTTTCATTTTTTTTTTATAAAAAAGTTTGAATGTTGTTAATTCCTAACATTTACTCATTACTGATTTTACGTATAATTTGGGTGATGTCTTTTAATGTTTACATAACCTATTTCTCAAAGAACTTGTATTCTGTTTTTTCTGTTAAGCTATGAATCATTTCCTTTATATATTCCTTTATTTAATCAGTTTAAGTTTCTTTAGAATGTATTTTTATTATGAACAAGATATTTTATGATTTTCTAGTACATTTCTTACGGTTAAATTAAATTTTGTTTAAGAATATCAATGTAGTTGGATATATTCATTTTGTGTTGTTTATATAAACCATCTTAAATACTTTTATAATAGATATAAATAAAGTAAAAATTATATAAGCCTATATATTAACAAATTTACGATAAAGATTAAATATGGTGATGGAAAACAAAAAATTATATTTTTATGATTTTATTATTTATAAATTTAAAGTCAGACTGTTCTTCAGCTATCAAACAAACGTTATAATTATTATTTTTGGATGAAAAACAGATCTATATCATTTTGTATACTTTTAAAAGAAAATATAAAAATCGATTCGGTGCATAGAATCAGTTTTATTTTCTTATTGACTCCCACTTTACAAACATTTTTTACAACATTTTTTCAAATGAAATTTGCGAATAAGCGAATTTCTACATTTTAACACTATAGGATGTCTGATATTTAATAATGCGAACTACTTGCACATCCAAAACATCCAGTTAATCCCTGAATTCTGCCTATTTATAATACAGTATATATGTTATGGGCAAAATAGGAAACTAAGGTATTTTATAGAACGTCTAGATATTTTATAGAATGCCTAAACTTCAAGACAATGTATAAAATAAATTCATCTACACATATTCTCTAGGTATTTTATCCATTACTGAGTTTGTTTTAAGCAATGTGTGAAACTACGAAACTGCAGCAAAGAAGATACCTCATCACTATTGGCCGATTGTTTGTCAAATATTTATTCACTTTACCTGCTCCAGCATTGCCACACCTGTTACTAAAGTACTATATTTGCTACATTTCGCATTATAGAAGTATGAAAGTATTAATTTAAAATAGTCATTTTTGATAATTTTTAAAAGAAAAAATTAGGGAGACGCTAACAATATTTTGGTCGTCATCATGGTTATCCAGAATGATGTCTATCGATTGGGCCGACCCAAGGGTATTAAAACAGCTTTATGCCAGATCGTAATTTTCTGTGTGAAAAAGCCTTTATTGGCATTGGAAGACATCCCAATGGATAAACAAATCTCACTCAAGTCATCTGCAACTCAATAATCCAGGGAATCTGTGCAAGGATTTGATAAGTACATGTCTAAGGACGAACTACACATGTGGCATTCGTCGAATCCCGAGCAAGCAAATAAGTCATTTTTATATAATGTATCGTTATTTCGCGTAAAATTGATGCACTTCAAAAGAACATTAAAGTACTGATCTAAATTATGTTTTATATTTATAATCAATATGATAATATTATGCTATAAAATTTCAAGTTCGGCATTCGTGACTCGAAGAATGTCGCATGTATATTTCATGCCTTTGACAAAGTGTAAAACTAAGAAATGTTTTTGTGCTAAGAAAAATGTATTACATAATTCAAAATATCATTCAAGCTCAGACTACTGCAATAAATAGAAGACTAAAATGATGCAATATTAATCAGAATTGTTTTATTTACTTTTCTAAAATGTGCTAAGAAAAAGAGATGAAATTTTCTCATCTCTTGTTTCTATTATATTTTAAATTATATTTATTATATTTTTGGGTTTCACAGGTTTTAGTTCGTTAATAAAGTGTCTCCTCTGTTATTTATTATATTATATTTGGCCAAAAAATGCTAGACATTTTATAGAATACCTAGACATCTGTAATTTAACTCCTCCTGTAATTTAAAATAAGTTAAAAAAAATGCATATACTACATACATATATCTAATGCATTTGATAATATTTCGGTATCTATATTTTAGATTATTTCTCTAATGAATGATGAGATAAATATTATTATTATTAATCATTTATTTGATGCGAATGGTAAATTATAACAAAGATCTTTAAGTGCGAATTTGTTTTCAGCTTATTTTAATTGTTTATTTTATCTTACAGAATCTTTCATATTATTTGATTTTAAAATTTAGAATAAAATATATCATTAATTAATTTTTTCTGATTTACAAATCATTCAGAAGTAATACAGATAATTCAAATTAAATAAGCGTAAAACTTCTTACTTTAAATTTAGTAGATCAGGAAACATGATTATATTTATGAAATTATTGAATTTGATGTGGAATAAAAATCTGGGAGTTATTTGCGATAAATATACAAAACAGATAACCCTCGATTTACGCCCGTGGTTAGGTGCCGCCATATTAGTTCGCAATTCAAAACTTCATAATTTGAGGTAAAATTACAGGTCAGTTTCTGGAAATTTACGCCCACTTTTCATTGGCAGAGGGAGACACACTCAAGTGATTCTTTTGTTCTATTTACAGAAGAAGAAGAATAGCAAGAAAAAGAAAACGCGTAGAAATTCATATAAACCGTGTTTAATATTAACAAAATCTATAAAGTAAAAATTTCGTAATTTTGAAACTACGTAATTTGAGGCTTCGTAAATAAAGATTACCTATAGATCATATTGATGCTATTAGAAAATATGTTTATTCAATTACTGTATATCCTGAAAAAGTTTCCATCATGTCTTCATCTTTGATTGCTTTAAAGGTCTTCTCCCATGCTTTAATTAATTATAAATTCCTTTATGCTCTTCTAATATATGCCATATTATTCTTTAAAGCCTGGAACACACCGACATTTTTCTGCGCAGAAATGCAGAATGCAGAAAAGTTTCATTCTGCTTTGATTCTGTTTTCTGCAATATATATCAGGTGACACACACACAAATGCAGTTAAGTGAGTTAAGTAGAGTGCATTCCGTTTTTTACATCCTTTGTCGATCGATAATCACGGATAACTTTGTGAAAAGTAAACTATAATACTATATTTCTTTTATAATTTTAAAATTACAAAATTAGAAAAAGAAAGATGGTATTATGGCTTACTTTTCACAAAGTTTAACCGTGATTATCGACCGACAGAGGATGTAAGACGGCGGCGAAATGCACTACAGTTAAGAAACGAAAAGCGGCACCTTGTGTTTTTCTTATATTTAGCAAACTGATAATTTATAAATATATTCTAAAAATAATTTCAAATATTTTTTAAATATGAAATATTTTCATTTTAAAAGGAAATCTTTATTTATATTATATTTCCATTACATTCTATTATAATTTTATGAATATGATATAATTTCTCTGCATCTAGCAAATGTGATCGGAAGTTATTTTCAGAATGATCTATATTTATTATATGCCGTATGCCGATGATTTCCATATAGACTGCTTTAAAACTATATCCTTGTAATTTTTGTTCTTTTTGTCATAAAGAAAGGACTATTTTCTTATGTTTTTGATAAACATCTAAGTATTTACAGCAGACAATCGTCGCTTACTTTCCGCCACGTTTCAAACGTATATGACGTCATATGTAAACAATGCTACGATTGGTTGTAGTTAGGCAGAAACCTTGAGCAGAATGAAAAAATTGAGCCGTGCTAATGTCAATTTTCTGCCTTGTTTCTGCTTCGATACACATAAATTTCTTTCTGCTTTTTGGCCGTTTTTTCTGCAATTCTGCGCAGAAAAGTCTCGGTGTGTTCCAGGCTTAAGGAGCTCTTCCTTTATGCTCCTTATTTATTAGTTCAACGAAAATTCACTATATATACATATACATATATATAATGAATATATAGTGAATATATAATACAATTAGCTGTTTTATAAAATCGAATCTATCTAGAATTAATAAATATTTCGAAAAAAATATAATCCTTTAATATTTAAGTTAACGTGATCAAATTAAAATGAGATATATGTATTTTTGAAAAAATGATAGAGACCTATCTGGATATTTAGCCTATTTATAATAGATTTTTATACTGATATTCTTTTGATTGTTTATTATTTATATATATCTTTTTATCTGTGTATCATTTAGTGTTGTTTTATAATTATATTTTGTGTAGGGGATTCATCTCCTCTAAGATTTTGATATTCACATAATTGGCATGTAAAATAAAAAATAAATTTAATGTAAGTTGAAATTTTGCCTTACAATTCAATTATTTATATTAATATGAAAACAGTATTGCATGACTTTATAGTATTCATGCGATAAATAAATTCAAAATCTAATGCATCACCAGATTACTTGATGCCTAGTATGAGATCTTACGAAAGAGATTAAAAACTTCAAAAAATCTTAGCAATAATTATTACAGAATTAACAGCCAAATAATAAAATAGAATTTTTTTCAGATAGTACCGGTGCTGAAAAACAACAATGATGATGTTGATGCCAGTTTTATTTATGGAGGTCTCTACTCGCAAGAGAGACAGCAGTGTAAAAATGTTATCCTGAGACCGATAAGTACAGCGAAGTCGATAATCCCTATTGTGCTTGCCCTACTTATAAGAAAGGGAAAAATAGAAAATATGTTAGAGTATCATATTTGGATCTTTTTCTGGACCAAATTTTTCATTCTTTTTTTAAATGTCTATCATGGTGATAGACATTTAAAAAAAGAATGAAAAATTTGGTCCAGTTTCTTAAATTTTACTTCTTTTCCTCATTTTTCAAATAACATAACTTTTAGAGTAATAAATTCTGCTCTCATTTTTATTTTGAACGATAAAATTTGATGTTTCTTCCAAAGTTTTTACTTTTTAAAAAGAAAGTCTCACATTTGGCTATCTTATTTTCATAAATTTTCAGAGAACTATTAACAAAAAAGTATAACTTCTGGCATCGAATTCTTCAGCAAAATTAAAGAATAATATTTAATATAGTATTTAGTATAACCATTATCAGTGATGAGGAATAACAAATAATAATAATATACAAATAATCATAACACAAAACGCAAATTAAAAATGCACAAATTTTTTTAATTTATTGTTTTGAAGGCAAATTATTATCATTAAAAATCATACGAACTGGAGAAACAGTAAGAAACAGAGACAATTTTTTCCACTATTGGCATTCATAATATAAAATATAATAATTTAAAAATTATGCATTTTTTAATTTAAAATGCTGTAGTATATTTAAACTCGTAGGCCTATTATTATATAAGAACTCATATGCATATTTTTTCAAATGGTTGTGAATAGGATAAAATTATTGAATCTGCTAGACTGATTTGCTAATCAGAATTTGTGCATCTTTATTATAAACTATTAATTACTTCCATTAATTTTATTTTATTAGTCTAATTGAGAGATCAGTATTACCGTAAAACGTTATAGGATAACAATATATAGGGCTGTGATCCGTTAGTACACTAATAAGAGCGTGGGATTGTATCTAGATTGTGATTCCATAAAGAACAAATAGAACCTTCAATTTTATGATTAAATGCTTATACAATATTATAACCAATATATAGGGCTGTGATCAGTTAGTACACTAATAAGAGCGTGGGATTGTATCTAGATTGTGCTTCCATAAAGAACAAATAGAACCTTCAATTTTATGATTAAATGCTTATACAATATTATATACTGTGTTTTAACTGTATAAACCTGCCGCATACATTAACTTCGCTATAAGATAAATAGAAGTTCAATAAAGACAAACATTATTTATTCGCTAGTAATTTTTTTTAATTTTATACTGTTTAAAATTATTCATTATTGTCAAATAACTTTTATAATAATATATAATGTTTAAAATTTTATATGATGATTAATCAATACAAAAAATTTGACAATTTTAAATATTCATAAACATTATAAATTAATGAATTTTTAAGAAACAGATAAATCTATTTTTTAGGAAACAATAAATAAACCAAAAAGTATATTACAATTAATAAAAAAATCACTTAAGAATTTTTATATTCAGAAGTATTTCTGGATACATTATTTTAAAAATAATTTAGGTATTATTTTGTAACTATAGTAATAACCCGACCTACGAGGTTCTTGATTTTTTCGTTTGGCAACATGCTGCACGCTATCTTGCTGTTGATACGCATTGGACGCGTTTCGCGCGAACTCTACGTGCACGATTACGATTCTACGATCGACGAAAGTTAAGATTGTTTTGTTATATGTTTTCTAAATCGTTAAACTTGTCGTCCAAACGAAGTAAATCTGATTCTCTTGCACTTAGTAAGAAAAGGAAAACGATATCTTTGGAATGTAAACTTAACACTATCAAGAATTTTGATAACAGAATGAAAATTTGTGAATTGGCAAAGAAATTTGAGCTAACGGAATCCATAGTAAGAACAATTATAAAAGATAATGAAAGAATTCTCGATGCGGTGAAAAATGTTCAATCCTTGAACTCAAGCATAATTCGTAAACGTCATGGTATTATTACTGAGATAGGAAAAAAAATGCTGAAATCATGGTGTGATAATTAAGTAAAAGTGAATAATTTTTTTCGTAACTCATTTATTTTTTTAATATTTTATATTAATATAAATAAAGAACTGCAATTTTATTAAATATTTTTCTTCTAAACTAGTGTTTTTATTAGTCTTTGGTCCCAATTAAACCAAATTTATAATTATTTATATGCACAGTTGTATCTCGACTTACGCGATTTTCGTCGGTACCACCTATAGCGTAACTTCGGGGTATTACTGTATATACAAATGATATAATATTATCAGATCATTATCATAATTTTTAAAAATTAGGAAACTTTTCGTAATATACAACTATTTGTAACTATACTAGTACAATAATATATAACATCGACTTACCTTACAGTGGTTGTTAGAAATTGTCCCCATGAACATCCAGACATATCTGCAGAACTTGGCAGAAAGCATTACTAGCAGCGTACGGAATACAATCTCTCAACATATAATCGTATTTATTGTAGGTGTATAGTTATTTTTCGAACGCACTGTATAATAATGTATTATACAGTAGATCACTAAATAAATCAAATATTACCAATTCCTCATATACAATAATTAAATCTTTCGATCTAATAGACTAATAGAAAAGAATGAAGTAATTTAATTAATGTGAAAGATCATTAAATCGCAAAATTTATGAGATGATCTTTCGATCTAATAACTAATAGCAGAAAAGAATGAAGTAATTTAATTAATGTGAAAGATCATTAAATCGCAAAATTTATGAGATAATCACAAGGTATTAGTAGTAAACGATTAAATTCAACTATAAACATTGTAACCACTTAATACAGTTATTGTCACTTTAATTAATAACATAAGCACTACACTTAGTCATGTTTCATATAGTGAAGGAAACAATAAATTGAAAATAAAAATACTATATTGTATGCTATACTGCATAAAGTTTTCTAATTGAATTTATTATATTATATACATAATATTTAGAAATAATAAACATTATTCTTCAATTCATCAACAATGTCAGTATTTTGAATCCGGACAAAATTTTGCGATATCCGTTAAATCGAGGTTTTACTGCTCAGTGAATTCGTTATGGTATTACGATATAAGGAATTAAAATTTATTAATTACAGTAGAGATCTTTAATATATCGAAAATTTGGATATAACGCAATCGTGTCAATGCTCCTAATAGATTTCAAAATAATTCCATATAAGGTGGAGTGGGGTAAGGGCGTACTTGGGGGAAATGCATTATCGGGATTTTTTAGTATAAGAAAATCGAAATTTTGCTATTTGATACTGTAGATATTTCTACTTAAGTTAATATCGATCTATCGACGTAGATAACTCACGATGAATGATGCGATACCAGTATTTACGTCGACTTTTACAAACGCGTCGCGTCCGAACACCAAACAAAACTTTGACAGCATTTTAAAAGTGCAATAATTCTTAAGATAAAGATATTTTTTAGTAAGTACGAAGAATATTGATTAAGGTTTATATTACGTTATTTTAAAAGTGCAATAATTCTTAAGATAACTTCATATTAGGAGATATGCTTTAGTAAATACGAAGAATATTGATTAAGGTTTATATTACGTCAACAATACTTTTTGACATTTTAAAAATTTTTGAGAAAAACCCTGGTAAGCTCTTGCCCCGTAAATATTGTTATATAGGGCATCATCTCTGAAACTGGTTTTAAGCTATTGTGGTGAATACGGCCGTAAGTCTTCGTCTCCAAGTTAGTGTTGACTGTCTACATCTTAAAATTGGGAGAAATATTAATTTTTTGAATATATGATAATTCCACATAATTCTCTAAAACGAATCAAAAGAGATAGCCATTTAATAAGTGAATTAATTATTAAGAATAATATTATTATAAATATAAAATTAAATATTATTAGTAATGATTTTTTTAATTTATATTTGTTACTAGTGACTGATTTTAAGTACGATCGATGAATTCAATTAATTGAATTCATTGATCAATGAAATCTATTAAATATGTTAAGTTGCATCTATCGATATAAAGATTTATTTTATAATGCGTTTTGTAATATATATTCTATATAATGATTGATTTCTAAGAAATTTTAATTCGCTTATGAATTTTCACTGTAATATTAAACATATAACTTAGTTATTTCAGATATTGATCATTGGATTGGAAATATTCAGTGAAATATATTCCTGTGGGATCGGAACGGTTGAGTTTTAGATGCTATTCAACTGCCCAGCGGAGACAGTCAAGTCAGGATTCTGACACCAGGTGTGATAATTTTCTCACTCACACCAAATGCAGATTTTAGAATTTGATCGAAAATTTTAATAAGGGCGTGTGGATAAATAGCAACTCCAGAATCCAGACGCTGTTGGAGACACGTAGAAGTAAAAACGACTATTTTAAATAATAAAAACAAAAACATTTATTAAAACTGAACTAAAACATATAAGGTGGAGCGGGGTAAGGACGTACTTGGGGGAAATGCATTATCGGGATTTTTTTATTATAAGATAATCGAAATTTTGCTATTTGATACTGTAATATTCTACTATAAGTTAATATCGATCTATCGACGTAGATAACTCACGATGAATGATGCGATACCAGTATTTACGTCGACTTTTACAAACGCGTCGCGTCCGAACAGCAAACAAAACTTTGACAGCATTTTAAAAGTGCAATAATTCTTAAGATAACTTCATATTAGGAAATATTGCTTTAGTAAATACGAAGAATATTGATTAAGGTTTATATTACGTCAACAATACTTTTTGACATTTTAAAAATTTTTGAGAAAAACCCTGGTAAGCTCTTGCCCCGTAAATATTGTTATATAGGGCAAATGCGTAACAGCGCCATGGGGTAAGTGCCTATTAGGCTGTTCTGGCCTCAAAACTCGTTCAATTTAATTTTTTCGTGTTTTACATTTTAATCTATTTATTACCTTCTTTTCTAGCATATAATATGGGTCGCAGCTACGTCAGAAAAAACAACAGGGGCGATTATTCAAAAGAAATGAACGACTTGCGAACGTTGTCCGAGATGACGATTGATAAATGCAAAGATATTAATTAAAATTTTCATATAAACCATTTTTATTCGATAAAAAACATTTTGTCATATTTCACTATACCATTTCTCACATTTCACAAGGGGAGGACACAACTTCCATCCCCCTGCCTGTATGTTAAAGCCGATCGAAATCGGCTTTAACACACAGGTTGGGAGCCATCGAAAAGTGACTCTTGTAAAAGGGTTTAGGTCAACATGCCTTCGTTTTTAAAAAAATCAAGGGCAAATGTAATGAAGCCGGACCGTGCCGTTATATACCTAAAAAATTATATGTCTTTCACTCAAAACGGCGGCGTAGTTCAGCTTTAACACACAGGTTGGGAGCCATCGAAAAGTGACTCTTGTAAAAGGGTTTAGGTCAACATGCCTTCGTTTTTAAAAAAATCAAGGGCAAATGTCATGAAGCCGGACCGTGCCGCTTATATACCTAAAAAATTATATGTCTTTCACTCAAAACGGCGGCGTAGTTTTTAAGTCGCTTACCTGTGGAACCGAAAATTGTGAGTTTGAGTCACGCTTACGTACTGTTTTTTGTTTTTTTTTTAAGTGAATAAATTAAAATATTACTAGCAATAAAACTTCAGTTCAATTGGTTAAGTCGCTTACCTGTAGAACCGAAAATTGTGAGTTCGAGTCACGCTTACGTACTGTTTTTTGTTTTTTTTTTTAAGTGAATAAATTAAAATATTACTAGCAATAAAACTTCAGTTCAATCAAGTTTTTTTTGGTCATAGTTACGTATGGGATAGCAACAATTCAACGAGTTGCTACTACCCCATACGTAAAGAGGCTTTGAGCGCAAATGGCTATTTAGATATCACTCTACGCCTAGTGAATTACGGCAATTAGAGAGAGAGATAATGCGAGAAAGACATGGAACAATAATTGATAAGTGATTTTGCCAAATTGTAACTATGACAAAAAAAACTTAATTTTACCTGAAGTTTTATTGCTAATAACATTTTAATTTATCCACTTGAAAAAATAATATATCCAAGCAAGACTCGAACTTACAACATTCAGCTCCGCAGGGAAGCACCTTAACCACTACACCACCGCTTGATCAAAGCGGCGGCGTAGTGGTTAAGTCGCTTGCCTGTGGAACCGATTATTGTGAGTTCGAGTCATGCTTACGTACTTTTTTTTTTTTCTCAAGTGAATAAATTAAAATATTGCTAGCAATAAAACTTCAGATAAAACAATTTTTTTTGGTCATAGTTAAATATGGGATAGCAACAATTCAACAAGTTGCTATACGTAATACGTAAAGAGTACGCCATACGTAAAGAGGCTTTGAGCGCAAATGGCTATTTAGATATCACCCTACGCATAGTGAATTGACATTTGACATCGATATTTTTTATAACGAAGGCATAATGACCTAAACTCTTTTACAGGAGTCACTTTTCGATGGCCCCCAACCTGTAGGTTAAAGCCTATCGAAATCGGTGGGACGGAGTTGTCCTCTGACATTTCAAGAGTTCAAAACTCGTTTCTTTAACAAAGAATAACTCTAAAACGAAACAACCTATCTTAATGCGGTAAAAAGCATTTTATAGCAAATTTGTTCCTAATTCAGCTAGTGTTAATTAGGGTGCGTAAATAAACTTCGAAACTTTTTTAACTTGCACGTACATTCTTACCCCGTTTCGGGTTAAGTGCGAGACAACTAGTGAAGTTTCATTGTTAATAACATTTCAATTTATTTACTTGAAAAAACAAGGCATGCAAGCGAGACTCGAACTTACAACTTTCAGCTCCGCAGGGAAGCACCTTAGCCACTACACCGCGCGCCGCTTTGATTGGAATATCCGCAGTTTTTTAGGCATATAAGCGGATCGGTCCGGCTTTATGACATTTGAGCTCGATATTTTTAATAACGAAGGCATAATGACCTCTGGATGAGGCTGAAGCCCCTTGTTCTAATAAGGTTAGGTTAGAACAGGAGGCTATAGACAGGAGTCACTTTTCGATGGCCCCCAACCTGTAGGTTAAAGCAGGGCCGCCGAGAGGGGGTGACATCCGTGACTTTTGTCACGGGCCCGGCATCGAAGAGCTTATAAAAAAACTCTAACAAAGAATACCTCAGACAATTACAGGAATACATATACACAAAATGTTAACTCTGACACAAATAGATTAAATCAAGAAACACCAATGAAACCTTTCTAATCTCAACACGTAATTCTAAATTCTTTGAAGCATATATACATGTATAATTCAAATATCTGAAAATATAGTATAAATAAATATATTTTTAAGATATATTATTTAATAGTTTACTGACTAATAACTTTTTATATTCCAATACTTTACAATGTTTTCATAATCGAAAGTAGATATGGAATCTCAACACGTGATTCTAAATTCTTTGAAACATATATACATGTATAATTCAAATATCAGAAAATGTAGTATAAATAAATATATTTTTAAGATATATTATTTAATAGTTTACGGACTAATAACTTTTTATATTCCAATACTTTACAATGTTTTCATAATCGAAAGTAGATATGATAATAACTGAACCGATTACAATTATCACAAAGTGGCTCCAAATTAAAACAACTCTAACGAAAATACTATTATTTGAAATGTTTTCCTGTTTCACAGATTTTATTATATCAAACAACTCCTTCGATATTTTCAAAATTCGTTTCTTATTCATTAGAAAACTATAGAAAGAAGTTACGGCCATCAGAGGAAGTAATAAAGGGATAATCGATACTAATATTATAGACATGGATGAACTACTTTCCAACTTTTTAATTATTAAAGATATAAGGCATATAACAGAAACTTTCATTGCTATTAATACAATAATGTTATGAACCGAAAATCTCTGTTTTTAAAATTTAAACCCCACACAGCCACACTGTTCAATAATGGTTTCCATGTGCTCATCACTTCTTCCGCATCTTCAAAAAACTATTATATCTTGTAAACAATAAAAGTAATACACAAAGAAATTTAATGAAAATTTTAAATTAGAACATACCCTCGCTTTATCTTCTCTTCGTTAAATATAAAATTATATGGTGCAGCATAGAAAGATGAAGTTTAATCGTTAGCTGAAGGATATTGCTTCCGTTATAATGTTTATCAGGAAAATGCGCAGAAAAATTTATTATGAAAATATTTACATTTTAAAGAAAGTAATTAAATTTTGTTTGCCTCTATATATTAAATTTATTATGTAAATTAGTTGAATATATTTATTCACGAATAAAGGAAAATTAATATGAATTACAAATGATAATTTTAACAGGAAATGTTCGTTAAATAGTGTATTATAATGGAAAAAGTTTATTACATATTCGTGGTTGTTATTATAAATATATATTATTGTTATTTAGAATC
>AYEL01078655.1:0-18037 GCA_000484575.1 Olivierus martensii
AATTTTATAAAAAATTATATATCCCATAACAAACTTAATATTGTTTTAGATGCAGAATTCTTTACAAGAAATTAGAAGATTTGATGGATGCGTATTTAGTTTGGAATTCAAGTTGAAAGTAGTGTTTATTCTTTTATATTTGTGTAATATTATTAAATATTATAATATATAAAATTAAAAATATAGATTTTAAATTTCATGAAGAGATTTGGTAAGATATCTTTATGTATTACTTTGTGTGGATACATATACATTATCAAGAAATTTCCATTGAAGGTGATTAAATTCATATTATATATTCATTTACATAAAAATTTTAAAATATTTTGATTGAGAATCATAACTGTTTTCTGTTTTATAGATGGGAAACTCTTTGCATTCTATATTTGATGGTCTATTGAATCTCCTTGCAGTTGAAAAGAAATCAGGAAAGTGCGAAATTGCCTCCACTGTGAATTATACAGAAATATTTTGAGACAACGAAATTACTGAAATCTTCCGTTCTTTGAAACAATTATCAACATAGTAAACTGTATCAGAAAGGGATTATTAATGGGACTGAACTATATTGATAAATCTAATACATTAGATTAAATTGAATTTTTATAATTATAATAGATATATATATTATAGTGATAAGATATTGCACAGTCCAACCCCAATAGACTGTCATAACGATGATAGTCAATTATTTGAAATTTTATTTGGAAAATTATTTGAATTTTTATTTCAAATAACGTATTTATTTAAATAATTTTTTATTTGCAAATAAATTATTTGACAAATAATTTATCTTGGAAATTATTTCAAATAAATTATTTGAAAGACAGATTATCTTCAAATAACGTTATCTTTTATTTGGCAATATTCAATTATTTGAAAAATTATTTGTTATTTGTTATTTCAAATAAAATTTGCCCAGGTCTGCACTATAAGATCTTTTGACAATGATTTGTTGTATATTTTATCATGTATTAGTCGTCATACCAAAGTAGTTTTTCACATTTTAAAGATTATACAAATAAAACGCGTTTGAATAAATGCATTTTTAATACAGTTGAGCAAATTCTTCGTAGACAGCTGAAAATTGTCTTGGTTTTTCTATATAAAATAAGCGAATATCGTACACCATTTTGCCTGCGCCATTTATACGATGATAAATAAATAGTTTCCTTTTAAAAGACTAGATTTTTTGCAAGTTTTTGGTTAACTAAGAACACATCATTATTTTTTCCTGTGAATTTTGTTGCAAAAAATAAAAAATATACATCTTCAGGCATATATATCTGTTACAATTACAACGAAATACTATCGATACCTGGCAAAGCATTTTTCTCAGAAAAAATTCATTTAATAAGTAAGCACTTTAAAAATATCAACTTTTCTTCTTTAATTCTGCTTTATAGCAATTATGAAAAATAATTTCAATGCTTCACGAAATTCTCCATAATTATCATACAAAAACTTCAGTTTCCTGTTAAACTTTCTTCTTCACCTTTTATGCACTGCACTAAAATCATATTTTGTGGAACCAGGATTTAGTTGGTTTACATCCATAATTACAATAAAATAATGCGCTTCTATACAATATTTGTCACGTATATCCAAATTCATTTTGCAATATGACAATCTTCAAACATTTAATCACAAATTGGTTATTAAGATAAAAGTAATCTTGACCGGCAATGAACTGAATTAGCAAGTAAATATAACACAAATTTCTATTTATTTTCATTTGTTATAACTGACAAATTATGTAATTACAATTTTAACAAAAACGCATCTCCTAAATAGATAATTTTATTGATGAAAACTATTTATTTTCATTTGTTATAACTGACAAACTATGTAATTACAATTTTAACAAAAACGCATCTCCTAAATAGATAATTTTATTGATGAAAAAAAAAAAATAATAAAATAAGTTTTCCAAGGATCAAAAAATAATGCGGTTTTAAAAAAATTTAAACTCGATCAATAACAGGTACGCAAATTCATTTTGTTCAGGTAAGCTGTTATGCAAATTCGTACCTATTAAAAGTATATCAGTCAAGCACAACATAAGACTATATCATGAACTGGATGTTGTACTTATTGTGATCTTTTTTACAGGTTGTATTTTTTATCCCCACAGGCTTTTTAATTCTGATTTTAACAAGAAGACAATCTGTAAAAATAGCCTATATTAAAAAAAGTTATTGTATCAAAAGTAAGTAGATTGAACATGTTGTAATTCTTATATTTTTTCTAGTATCCTTTGTATTCAAATCGGAGAAAACACATGGTTTTTACAAGACAACTTACTGAATATCAACAGAATATTGCCTTGTGATTGCCATCATAAAATTAGCAACAGTTACTTCAGGTAATTTATATTTTTACTTTAAAATACTGATATTTTGCATATAACCTTACTTATCCAAAAAAACTTTGATAACTGTGCTCTACTAAATGTTACCAGATAGATAACAAATATCACGCTGGGTCAAAGGTACAAAATTAAATAATTTTAATACAATTTCGAAAACAAAAAACTTTGATAACTTTGCTCTACTAAATATTACCAGATAGCTAACAAATATCACGCTGGGTCAAAGGTACAAAATTAAATAATTTTAATACAATTTCGAAATTAGCAATTTAACATAGTCTTTATTAAGCATTTATACTGTAGACCATTGAATAATTACCTGTTTTTGTATGAATTTCATAAAGAGTTAAAATTTAAACACAAAGGTTATAAAATTTTTTTAATCTCTGTATTTAAAATTACTAAAAAAAATATAGTACAGTTACGAAATTCGTTCTTGTTTATAATTTTAATTATAAATAAAACTGTATTTTTTATTTAAATTAAAAATTAAAATCAATCTCCAGAATTACAGAAAATGTGAATAATAAAATAATTTACATTTTCTGTCGTTTCTTTACAGGTTCCGTAATTTTCAGAAAATATAAAGTAAAAAAGTTTTCGAAGATTTCATAATATAAAAATAATAAAATTATTTTCTTATAATTATTCGTCGTTACTTTGAACAAATAAAATTGCTACCAGCTAAAGAAATGTTCTCAAAACATTAACATTACTCCTGAACAATTGGTATATACAGTACTCGGAAAAATAATCAATCAAATTAGGAATTAATGTTCTCCATTCATTTAAATTTCGAAAATTTACAATCTAAAATTTTTCTGTTAACAAAAGGTATTATCAAATTAAATATATAAATATTAAGTTTAATATTTTGAATGTTTAGTTTTACATTATTTAATATTATAAACATTCGATACCATCTTTTAATCCAAAACCATTGAAATTTAACGGTAAAAGCATAGAAGTTTAATATTTTAATTCCACAATATTTAAATTTGATTTTCGCATTATTTCTGATTGTACCGAAACCACACTTATTATCATTTCAATTTGATTGAGCTGATTCTCTTCTCTATTAAATATAACACTTAAGCATCATCATATTCAATGAATTAACGAAGTAAGATAATTACTGTTTTCAAATAAATTTGTTAGACAAATTCACATTATTTAATTTTAAATAACGAATTTATTATACAATTTTTGAATATTGTGCTAGGTAGAGTTGAATAATTTAACAAATTTATTTTGAACGATTAAACATCACATATATAATTCTATCATTAATATGCTACATTTGCGTTATTCACATATATTAATATTAACTAAATTATTACATTTATAAAATATATTAAGATGAATATTTTAATGAATTCATTTTTAAAAATATTTCTGCATACATGAATGCATTTAGGCCATGTTAATATGTATGTATAAAATTTATAATATATATGTAAGATTTCCATGTGCACATTGTCATAGTAGCTACATATAAAATAACATTATCTATGCTAACGTAAAACTTACATACATGTAACTTACATGTTATATTTGTTATATTAATCAAAGCAGAATTTATTATTTGCACTGTAATACTAAATTCAACATTGTCTGTTCTTTCATTAGTTGTAAATAAAATATATCCTGTACAAAATTAGGAATATAAACTAATATTATGACCCTTATAATACCTTCTTATATTGTCCATAAATATCAATTTAATATTAATATATAGCATGACAAATATCATTTGTGTTATTCATAAATCAGCCTGATATATTATCAGAGTGTACGTAATTACCAGACTAATAATGGTCAGAATGAGATTGCGATTTATACCAAAAAGTTTGTAACCAGAAAATGAGGGCAATTCGTACATACATTTCATAGAGAAATTATATGAAAAATTTTCTATTCGTTCATCGTTATTCAGTAACGAATTTAAGTATAATTGTCTTCCAACTTTCATTGCTGCTTCAGTAGCTTTCGATACTGAATTACAACAGTCTGTGAAAATAAAGAATTGGAAAAGAGTTTTACCAAAAATTGATAAAATTTCGAAAGTGCCTAGCGTAGACAAAGAAACAAGGACAGTTGAGAAACCGAAAATTATATTCATTCCCAGAGTAACACTCCAAAGAAATAAAATAGGTGAATAAACCTCTTCGATTTCTTCCGAAATTTTCATGATCTGCATGTAAGTAACAGGTACAAATCGAATTTCATTCCAGTTATTTCCAATTACATTTATTTTTTTCGATAACTGTTCGAAAGCATTTTCCAGCCCCTTAACCAATAACGTAAAAAATACAAACAGAAAATTTTGAGGAATTACCAGAAGTATTGTGTATGAAAGTACCAAAATTAATATGATATATGCTAAAACATTTACTGAAACGTCCATTCCAAAATAACTTTTTGTATTCCAATACTTTACTATATTCTCGTAATGGACAGTCGATATGATAAAAACTGAGCCAATTACAATTATCACAGCGTGGCTCCAAATTAAAACTACTCTAATAAAAATACTATTATCTGCAATGTTTTCCTGTTTCAGGGTTTCTATTATATCAAACAACTCTTTTGATATTTTCAAAATTCGTTTCTTATTCATTATAAAACTATAAAAAGAAGTTATGGTCGTCAGAGGAAGTAATAACGAGATAATCGATATTAATACAATAGATATAAAACTATAGAAAGAAGTTATGGTCGTCAGAGGAAGTAATAACGAGATAATCGATATTAATACAATAGACATGGATGAATTACTTTTCAACTTTTCGATTATTAAAGGTGTAAGGGCTATAAAACAAATTTTCATTGCCATTAATACAATAATGTTATAAAACGAAAATCTCTGCTTTTTAAAATTTAGACTCCATACCGCCATGCTCTGTAATAATGGTTTCCATGCGCTCACCATTTTTTCTTCATCTGAATTTTCTTCAAATTTTATAACTGGCGTTGAGCTCATGATTTGAACTATAATAAAATTTCAACCATAAAACTGTTGCATTTTTAAAAACAAAGTAAGCAAAAGCAAAGAAATTTAATGAAAATTTTAATTAAGAACTTACCGTCGTTTTATTTCCTGTATGTTATATAGCAAATAATGTTGTGCTGCATATAAAGGGGACAGAAGATGTATTAATCATTAGCTGAAGAAGATTGCTACCGTTATAATGTTTGTCAGGAAATTGCGCTGAAAAATTTTATTAAGAAAATATTGACATTTTAAAGAAAGTAATTAAATTTTGTTTGCCTCTATATATTAAATTTATTATGTAAATTAATTCAACTTCTTTATTAACGAATAAACAAAAATTATAATGAGTTACAAATGACGATATAACTAGAATTTCCCATCAAATAATGAGGAAAAGTTTATCATTTATTCGAGATTATTATTATAAAATACAGAATGATGGATAATGTAATGAGGAAAAGTTTATCATTTATTCGAGATTATTATTATAAAATACAGAATGATGGAAATATTACGCAATCCAAACTTTAATACATTGTAAAATTGATACTTTAGTTTGCAAAAGATTTTTTTAAGTTGGATTTTTTTGGTCTGTAACATTACCACAGTTGGCAACATTCTAGATCACACCAGCTGTCAAAAGTGAGTAGAGCATGTACCATTATTTTGAGCATTTATGCTTTTCATGAAGGAAGAATGCTTCTTTATTTTTGAGAATTACTTTAAATCGCAGTCATATGCCACACTCAAGATATTTTAACCTTTTATCCAGATGCTAATGTATCAAACAAATCCATTTTATTTCTTTAATGACTCGTTTTCAGAAGACGAGAGAAGCATTGCCGATCTTCAGCGCTCTGCGCATCCAAGTGATGATTGAAGATATAGTGGAGACGATCTGTCAAAGATTTTTTAGTTCTCAAAGAAAGTTTCTTGAAAATCTCTCTAGACATAATTGACTATCCTACGGGAGTGTGCATATAGTTACAAAGCTGCTGTAGTCACTGCAAACCGGATTAACGTTTTTGATCAATTCCAAGAGTCAGATAAGGAAAAATGGTTGCAGTATCGTTGATGGTTTAAAAGTTTCATTGGAGATGATATGTCTATTTAAAATAAGATTTTTTTACAGACGATGTTTGGTTTCATCTTAGCGGTTCTGTGACAGTCAGAATTACTGAATATGGTCTTCAGAGAACCCCAGTGCCACGAAGAGCTATTGCATTCTCAGGTGTATTTTCCATAAATTTGTCTTATTTTATAAATTTATAAATAAACTAACTAATATGGTTTCTCTAGATCCGTGATTCCCAACGTGGGGCGCACACTCCACTAGAAGGCAATTTGATTTTTAAGAAGGCAATTCGAGAATGAGTTATTAAAAATGAATCGTTTGCATTTCTTATGGTTCTAAGGGCCTCATATACAGGATATAAATATATATTGTGACATATACATTTTTAAATTAAAATCACAATGTACAGGGCAGTCAGCTAGAGACAGTGGAGAGGGGGAAAGCCCGCTAATAGGAGTGGTGAGAGGGAGGTAAATGTTTTGGCAACCATTACTCCTTACCTCTCCATTGTCACTAGCCGACCGCCATGTACTGTACATTTCGTACAGGGCAGTCAGCTAGAGACAGTGGAGAGGGGGAAAGTCCGCTAATAGGAGTGGTGAGAGGGAGGTAAATGTTTAGGCAACCATTACTCCTTACCTCTCCATTGTCACTAGCCGACCGCCATGTACTGTACATTCTGATTAAGATAAGTCTGGCTATATTTTAGAAGAAAATAAAAAAGTATTTAGTATGCGCACGGAATTATTATTACTGACGGGCCTTGATACATATCACTTCATATTATTATTATTTAAACAATTTTTTAGTGATTTCTTCCTTAGAACTTTGACGAAAAGTTCTTCGTTCTTTAATTTTTCGCTTTCATAGATGCCATGTTCATTGGAAGCTTGTTTAGACCAAGTTAATGGATTTTTAGGCTTCTTCCATGTGAATAGAGTTCACTTTTGGAATAATAAAAACTATATGTCACAGGAGTCATAGGGGCATCAGGATTTTAGAGATGCTTAGGTGGGGCATGGCAAAAAAAAGGTTGGGAACCACTGCTCTAGATGTTGTCCTTTGACATATTAAGTTATAATTTACACTCAAATTCAATATGTTTCATTCTTTAAAAATGTTTTGTAAATGAATTAATTTAAGCATTCCCCTCTGGTGTCATGATGCAAATATCTAGCACTACCTTTGATGACATTATGGTTGCAGAGGCTTCCTCCTTACGGAGGTTGCAGCGTATACATCGTAAACATATACCTTGATGACGTCACAGACATATTCAATGTGATCATCGGGTCATAGAACTTAATATCCTCACAAATTCTATATTTTGTGGAATTAATTCAATTAACTCAATTTCAAATCCAAATCGAAAATAGATTGCATATCGTTCCTCTCATGGAAAAATTAGTGAATTAGCATTTATGGTTAATTTTAGAAAAATATTTCCCATTGATTGCATTTTATGTGTGTATTATGTGTGCATAGTGTGGATTAATAAAAGTTGATGAAAATGTTTTGTTATAATAAATAAATGCAATTTTATATTCGTGTTAAAGCGAAACCGTTGTAAGAAGCCATGTTATACATGTACATAGTGTGGATTAATAAAAGTTGATGAAAATGTTTTGTGTTATAATAAGTAAATGCAATTTTATATTCGTGTTAAAGCGAAACCGTTGTAAGAAGCCATGTTATACATGGCATCTTACCGTAGTTTTCTTTTCGTAACAAAAAATTAACTACATGGAAAATAACAATCTCAATAAAAAGATATGAAAAATGACTATATAGATATAAACATCAATATAACGAATAATATTTGTTTTGTTTGTTTTACAAAGAAGCATTACAAAATCTATGACCACACTGCCCTTGGGATTTCAGGAATAAGTAGAGATACAAAAACCCTTGTAAAAAGGTCTAGGGATTTATGTATTTCCCATAAGTATATGTATGATGAGACCGCTAGCGTTGAGAGGCTCCTAAAGTATTTATCCAGTCTAAGTTTACAATTTGGTGAGAAAGATGAAGCTAAGATGATATTCAGAAGGCAATTTGGGGTCTCTCTTCTAATACTGGGTTCGATTCCGATCAAGGTTGTTCTTCTTGGATCCATCTGGAACGTACAGTACATAAGCGATAAGGCGAAGGCTATAGGATCAGGTCATGAAGTGGTAGGGGGAGCTTTGAGGATGAGTATGAAGAGTATCAAGAGCTTGAGCCTTCATTGAAGAGAATATGTCAGACATTAGCCAAGGTAATGAAGGACAAAATAAGCAAGGACAATGTGGATGTGGCCATAATTGCAAAAGAAGGCGTTAGCTTTCTGACGCCTGATGAGATAGCAGTCTATCTGTGAAATAAAATCTTTTAAAAAGTCTTAGTTCCATGATTTTATTTAATGGATCAGTCCAACATGAGGCAGACGATAAGCTTTTTAGGTTGTGCAAATTATTTTCAAACTATTTTCGCTGGGATCCTTTACCTCTTTGCAATATATAGACTCAACGCTTATTCCATACTGACTTTTCTCTTTCATAATAGTTCTTGAGTTCAACAATCCGACTATTCAAGCAGCTCTTCTTCTTCAAAAGACTAAATAAAGATGGGCTATAGATCCTCTCTAAGATTGACACGAGCTCTTCGCTTGAGGTAGAACAGACTTCTCCAAATTTCCTGAAGTAAAATTCCTTCAACTATGGATCTATGATAACAAGATGTCGCAGAGACTCGATTACTCCCAATTCATCATAAATATATTTTAGAGAGTCCACAGTTAACTTACATAACTACTCTCTATCACAAATGTGGCTTGAAGGAGCTTATTGTAGACATCCCGCATTTTTTATCTTCACATCTTGGATTGTCTTACAAAACCTTGCAAGTAAGGTGTTAAAATATTCAAAGGTGCCTATATCAAAGTATTTAGATAGATAGCCCATTGTTCGAAGAATAATCTCATTTGATGCTTTCGAGTTGCAAATAACCTCATCTTTCCCATGTGTTTCTTTGTATACATATAAATATTAGTCATGTCGCCGCCATATCATGGGATATTCTGTGTCTGGCGGCGGCCACTTATAGACCTAATCACATGCTGGCCAGCACCCATGATGGGATCAACCATGTTATTATTGACCAATAGCTTTTCCATTAAAATAATAAAAGTGCTAAGTAGTTTAGAAAGCTCTCTGTCAATATTATTTAGATACTCGACCGAAAAAAGTATCAATGTTCAGAAAAGATTAGCTTAAATGTATACAATTTAAAAATAACAAATTATGTGTTGCATCTCTAGACAGGACGAGTTTTCTAGCACAAATGATTGTTTGTGGTCCAGTTTTCAGTTATTTCCTATATATAATTTAAATCTACGGAATTTTAATACTTTTTTCATAAAAATTATTATTTTACATTCGAAATTCTTTATATGTAAGACCTAACACAACTTCAGTGATCATTCCCAATTGGACTGTTTGAAAAAGCATTCTTCAACGCTTCAAGTTTCAATCTCATTTTATATTTTAATTGTCTGTTTACTGTATATTTTAATATTAACTGAATATTAAAAAGTATATTGTTCATATTGAAAGAATCTGATGACAGAAATCTTAAAATTCGTACGTGATTTATACAGTTAATATTTATTATCGCATTTAAATATTATTTAAATATTGCAGAATAAGATAAGAATCGAATTCGTTTCATTTAAGTAATGTTTTTATCATTTATTTTTTCCAGTTAAAGAAAACATTTTTCTTTTTCAAATATATTCAATATATTTCCCGACATATAAATTTCAATGTCATTTTTTAAAACCGACAAAAAATAAAAATGAAAACAATATACGTAATCATAAAGGGTTTAATATTTATTATCGCATTTAAATATTATTTAAATATTTAAATATTGCAGAATAAGATAATAATCGAATTCGTTTCATTTAAGTAGCCTAATGTTTTTATCATTTATTTTTTCCAGTTAAAGAAAACATTTTTATTTTTCAAATATATTCAATATATTCCCGACATATAAATTTATATATGTCATTTTTTAAAACCGACAAAAAATAAAAATGAAAACAATATACGTAATCATAAAGGCAATAAACAAATTTATTTATTTATTGAAAGAAGGTTCTCTGCAGTTTAGCCCACCATAACTGTCCATTCAAACTCTACTCGACTTTACGCTTGCTCTTGAAGATCGATAAGTATTTATCACGAAATAATTTACCAAACAATACAACGTAAGTCAGATACATAATTAAAGTAGTTGCCAAGACGTGATCACTAGGTGTTTGGCAATTGTATTGTCGGTATTTGGCCAACATAACCAAAAGAGTGAGTAAGACGCCTATTAACATTTGAACGAACTGCAAAGAAGTGATCAGCATGGTTACTGTCCGAGGAATTTTCCATTTCAGAAGGCCTAAGGCGAAGTAAGTGTACATGAAGGCATGAACTAAATAATTGATCGAAGCGTACCACAAACAGAGGGAATTAAGTTCCATGATCAGAATCCAAGAGACAATGAGAGTGACAGAATGGTGGTAATAGTGAAGGAACAAAAGATTCTTTTTCTGAAGTACGATGAATAGGGTGTCGCCTAGTTCCAGCACTTTAGAGAAAGCAAACAGCCACATCCAAAAAACAAATATCTGATGAATATCAGAATAATAACAAGTAAAATCGAAGATTCCGTTTGAAGTCAGATTGAAGATCAAAAGGGGCAGTAATCTGATCGAGGCCGAGATGCTAAAGATAGCCAAAGCCAGATTCCATAGGAAGAAGATGCCATTCAATTGAAACGGTGGCCGAATTTTCATCGATCGCTGGATCAAGAAAATCGATATCAAGTAGAAAACGGCGAAAAATATGGAAAGGTGCCAATTATTCTGCATCCAGTGCTCCATTCTTTTGTTATCTATTATGTTCTCCATCGGGAATCGCTGGATCAAGAAAATCGATACCAAGTAGAAAACGGCGAAAAATATGGAAAAGTGCCAATTATTCTGCATCCAGTGCTCCATTCTTTTGTTATCTATTATGTTCTCCATCGGAAACGGAATGTAGAGTACAGAATCGTTCATGACGGGCAATCTGAAAAAAAATTATATTATATTTAAATAAATAACAAAACTATTAACATTCTTCGAGTTTTGTGGATCTAAGATGGAAAAAATATATCGACACAAGTATCTCTTTCTCTATCCGTCATGTTTTTCTCTATTTACTATGCCCCTTTCCAATCAATCAGATTACTAAGCAGAGGGAACAATTTCAATCACGGGCTGCACTCACACCGTGGAGAGGATTGGTTGGTGATTGGCAGTGATCGTAGAACCGAGTCCGGAACTCCGAAAAACTTTTCGTCAGATGACATATCCGGGACGTGAACTTCAGGTCCTCCTGCGTAAGAAACAATTTCAATCACAGGCTGCACTCACACCGTGGAGAGGATTGGTTGGTGATTGGCAGTGATCATAGAACCGAGTCCGGAACCCCGAAAAACTTTTCGTCAGATGACATATCCGGGACGTGAACTTCAGGTCCTCCTGCGTAACTCGCTAACGCGATGCCACCCACCCATCCGGTAGCTCCAGCCGCTATGTTAATCAAGTAAGGAATCAAACGATATATCACGGTAGATTCGTTCACTTAACCATTTCTGCTCTTCGATTAAAATGCAAAGTATCATTATAAATTTCACATCATTTTTTAATAATATTTTTTTTTATTTTTCGCTATAAATTTTTTCCTTCTGATTTATCGGCAAGAAAAATTGGGACGTATCATTATAAATTTCACATAATTTTTTAATAATATTTTTTTTATTTTTCGCTATAAATTTTTTCCTTCTGATTTATCGGCAAGAAAAATTGGGATTTTGAGAACAATATAGCAAGATTTTGTACCGGTTTTTACTTTTGGATAATTCTAAAAAATTAAGAAAGAAAAAATTCGAAATGTCATTAAAACCTGTTTCGGATATACCATTTTTTCGCATTTTTTTCAAATTATTTTATTTTTACCTCACTATGTAAAAGTAATCTTTATCCCTCTTTATTTGGATAAAAAATATTTTTACATTTCGATTTCTCTATTATATACAGTATTTTCATATACTGTATATTTTTTATTTTTATCAAATAGTAGGAAAGTCTTGATAATTGTATAGAATTTTCATAACTGACGAAGATTCGTACAGATGGTTTCGTTAGCACAGCAATTTGCTATTGATTAAAGTGCGTGAGGTCACAGAGATTCCCACTTCATTCATGCAGAGCAGAAAAATAACAAGTTTATCAGTTTAAATTCAGTATATAATATCACCTATAATTCTTATTCGTGGAGTAATGGTGGAATATGTTAACTTCCCTCCCTCCTACCAATAGAATAACCGTTATTAGTGGCATTCTATTTTGTAGTATTTATTCATAATAAAACTTTTAAATGTGAAACCATCGTCAAGTAATCATCATTATATCAGCTGCATCTTTTAGTTTTATTATTTTAATTTTATTACTTTAAATGATACATATAATCTTCTTTCAGGATGGAATCTCATTGGCTAGATTAAAGAAGAATATGGTTGGACACATATATTAAAATATATTTATTAGTTTATAAAAGAATTCCTTCCTTCATTTTAATAAAAATTGGACATTATTATATAACGTAATATTTGATTATATAAAATATAAATCAAGCTAAGTCTAACATAGTTTGATTTATATATCGTAATCTGTATAGGCTAATAAAGTTTCCAAATTTTATTTTATGAAAAAATTATATACAGTTATTATATGAAGCCGGTTATAAGGGAATCGATGGGACAGCGATGTCCCTAATATCCGAATGCGCAACAAATCGGCGCGTCGTCGGGTGGGCAAAGTAAATATTGAAGTTTTCAACTATTGAAGTTTTCAACTTTTCGGTTTTAACCAAATATCGGTTATTTCAATTGTGTAATTATTCCATTACTTGTTATGGATCTTGTATTTGCGGTATACATAAAATGGGAAATAATTAATACTAGATATTACCCGCTCATATAAATCAGCGGAAATCTTGTTATTTAATCTCATAAATTTGGAATATAACTCAAAAACTTCTACGAACTTATCATATATATTAATAGTCAAATGTAGCTAGCTGACTGGATGTCTTTTTTCAGTCGAACCACTGTACCGATTTCTATAAATATGGTATTTGGAATATTACTCAAAAACTTCTACGAACTTATCATATATATTAATAGTCAAACGTGGCTAGCTGACTGGATGTCTTTTTTCAGTCGAACCACTGTACCGATTTCTATAAATATGGTATC
Organism: Olivierus martensii; assembly: GCA_000484575.1. Classification (NCBI taxonomy): domain Eukaryota; kingdom Metazoa; phylum Arthropoda; class Arachnida; order Scorpiones; family Buthidae; genus Olivierus; species Olivierus martensii. The sequence goes on from AYEL01078655.1 coordinate 13,777, forward strand.
GTTAGAAAGGTCTAATTTTCGGATGTCTGCGACAGCCAAAATTATTTGTTGTTATTAATAATTTATAAATTAAAGAATAAAAATTAAATTGAAATTGTAGTTCCTCTAAAAAAACAAAGTCCGCAGATGGCGCTGTAACGTAATAATGGATGCGCTTTTACGATTACTTGAATGCTTGCTTGAATGATGTTTGGATTCCCTAAACGAGTTCGGAGGTGTATTCGTCATTATATACAGTATTATTAGATTAAATCACAATATTATATTTCCGCTCATTTATAAGAGCGGGTAATTTCTAGTTTAACAAATTATTAGATGGCGCCATTTTTAGGATACAGCGCCACCTGCGGATTTTGTCTTTTTAGAGGAACTACAATTTTAATTTAACTTGTATTCATTAATTTTTTAATTAAGATCGGTTAACGAACATAATCCGTTCTAAGATATTGTTCGTTAACCGATCATCGATTTACCATAGGTTTTATGGGAATTTGATTAATTCGTTCTAGAGACCAGAAAATAAATAAATAAAAAATTATATAATTTCTTACTACGTTTATTTATTGTGATAACCATAATATATACATACATAATCTTGCATTTTAATCTATTATGTTTATTTTCCGTTAAAGAATCTGTCCTGATTGCCTTTCTCTCTTTAGGATTTTTCGGAAGTGATCAATAGCATTGTTGTGGTAGAGATCCATGCCTATTTTTTTTGGTCAACAGATGACGGCATATTCCATTCAGGTAGAATACTATGTGGCGGGGCGAAACAAGCCCTTCCACAGGCTGCCCATGCCTATTTTTTTTGGTCAATAGATGACGGCACATTCCATTCAGGTAGAATACTATGTGGCGGGGCGAAACAAGCCCTTCCACAGGCTGCCCAACCTGCGGAGGGGTCAGCCGGATTGTGGAGGACAGGGAACGACAGGCCGGGCCCGGACCCCATGATAAATATTTTCAAGGGGTGGGACCCGAGACACGAACCCGGGTCCTCCAGATTGAAAAGCCGAAGCGTTTCCACGCGGCCAATCCGGCCGACCCATGCGGCCAAATTTTTTTTTGTTAACAGATGACGCCACTTTCCATTCAGGGAGAATACTAAGTGACGGGGCGAAACAAGCCCTTCCACAGGCTGCCCACCCCTGCGGAGGGGTCAGCCGGATTGTGGAGGACGGGGATCGACGGGCCGGGCCCGGACCCCATGATAAATATTTTCAAGGGGTGGGACCCGAGACTCGAACCTGGGTCCTCCAGAGTGGAAAGCCGAAGAAACCACGCGGCCAATCCGGCCGATTCTATGCGGCCAATTGAACTCATCCTGGTATGGGTGAATTCTAAGACCAGAATATTGCAGAATCTCTCTTATCTTCTTTAATAAATCTTTGATTTGTTTTACGTTGTCTTCAAACCACGCGGCCAATCCGGCCGATTCTATGCGGCCAATTGACCTCATCCTGGTATGGGTGAATTCTAAGACCAAAATATTGCAGAATCTCTCTTATCTTCTTTAATAAATCTTTGATTTGTTTTACGTTGTCTCGAGTTCATTTTATTCGGGAAAAATATACCATCCTTACCTATAAGTCCACGAACGCGCAAGGCCTAAGCCTGTCATCATTTTAATCGAGAAAAACTACTGTTCTCCCATCTTACCCATAAGTCCACAAACGCGCAAGGCCTAAGCCTGTCATTCCGTTTAGGTTTGTTAAGTCCAAACTATCCTCATGGAATAATTTTATCTGGCGGTGGCGGTTGTTAAGGTACCATATCTTCGTGAGATATTTTTATCTGGCGGCAGCCACTTATAGAGCTCATCACAGACTGGCCTAACACCCATGATGGGGTCAACCGGCTGGTTAAAAAATGAGATTCAACGGGCTGGGCCCGGACCCCTTCTGAAAAATTAGAGAAGTGAGACCCGGATCCTCCAGGATGGTAAGCCACAGCTTTAACAGGCGGCCATCCGGACATCTTTCATTTCATCAGTCTGCGAGTCTCACGGTTTGTTCTGTGAGCGTTTGTTATCCAAATTTTGTTCGTTATCCAAACATAAAAATCTTTCGCGAAAGTGTTCGTTATCCGAACAGTTCGTTAACCGATCACCCACTTTAATAATGACAAAAAATTATCTCCCTTACAGCCGAATTTTCCATTATTTCCGAATCCACTATATCCGACGAAAAATACACACAAAACATGGATTTTTCGCCGGGATCGGATGCGTTTGTCCCTTATATCCGAATTTCCCTTATAGCCGACGCCCTAATAACCGCCTTCGAGATGCGTTTGTCCCTTATATCCGAATTTCCCTTATAGCCGACGCCCTAATAACCGCCTTCGACTGTATAAAGATATTTTAATTTGACGAAAATAAATGGAAAATTGTATTCTATGTATATATTTATATCAATTGCTACAGAAATACGTAAGAAAATACAAAAATTCTTCTATCAATAAATAGTTATATTTCTTTCGAAGGTGCTTATGAAATTTCGAATTTGAACATATTCTTACTCTAAAATTTCCCACATTGGATAGTTTTTATAGATAAAATGAAAAAACAAAAAATAATAGAAAATGAATTATGTAACTAATTTAATATAAAAATTCTAGATTTTTGATTGAAAAGGGAAAATATCTGCTCTAATTAAGTTACTAAAAATTCGAAAACTATAGCTTATGCCAGTGATTCCCAAAGTGTCCGTAGTGGCGGCCTGAGGAGCCGCGCTTCCTCACAGGGACACCGGAAAGTATAAAATTTTCATAATTTTATAATATTTGTTAGAATTTCTGATACATTTCTGATAACTGGCACCCTACTTCAAATTCTAACAAATTTGTTAGAATTTGAGATAGGGCGCCTTAGGAATATATGGATTCAGCAAGGGCGCCGAGAATCTAAAAGTTTAGGAACCACTGAATTATATGGTTTACATTTATATTTATGCTGCGACTAATTTTATAAATAAATCTCAGTTGTTAAAAAATAAATGCAGATAGCATCGACAGGGGTGCTGGATTTTTGATAACTGTTGAGACGGGAAAGTCCACTGCGTCGGGAATCATTGTGACACCACTCAACTCTGGTCAATCTGCGTCGAGCCCTACTAAATAATAAACTGAAACAACCTTATAGTGCCTCTCCATCTACGTACCTTGATGCTGTACAGTATAAACCATCGATCTCTCTCTCCTACTGATTGAACTACAGTATCTAATTATATATTTAAATGATATGATTATTTTTTTTGGTCATTTTTCATGTAGTTTTTTTAAATGACGTAAAAAATACTTTTTTTTTTCAAAATCAAAATTAGTTTTTAATCAAAGGATGTCCATTGAAGTAATTTATTTATTTATTTTTTTAAATAATACAATATTTATTTAATTTTATATGTATGAATGATCGCGCTATCTACATACTGATTTGGTACTATCGCTAAATTATGATATTTCATACTGAATTCATTGACATTCCGCATCAAATTCTTTTAAAAATGGGGGATAAAGTTCTATTTTTCTTCATTTCTTTGTCCTAAATCAGTGATTTCTTTAAAATTAGATTTATATCATCATATTTAAATAAAGAAGATAATTTTGAAACCTCCCCTATTTACAAAATGAGATGATCCTCTTGCTTGAGATCAAGTTATTGAACATGAAAGGACACTTCTGAATTATTACTTATATTAAAAAATAATAACTGGAAAATTTAATTCATAAACTTTTATAGACATGCGAAGAACAGAAAAAAATAATCATTTGATAATTTCCCGCCAATAAGGAAGCATAAATATAAACGACGTCACGCTATTAATTAAGGGAAGGAGGAAATAATAGGTTGATGACGATAACGGCGTAGGGAGGGAGAGAATCGCGTCATCTGTGACGTCACCCAGATTTTTATGATTAAAATTTTTTTTTAATAAAATACAAAATTTTTATGCTTTAATTGTTCGAAATATAGATTTTAATGTAAAATATTATGTTATAAATTGTAAGACATATTTCTAGTTCTAAAACATTTATATGCAGTTGTTGATGTTTTTTTGGATGCTAAATAATATATTAGTGTAAAGTAATTCATATTTTCTACTATTTTATAAATTTTTTACAAAATATTGAAAAAGAAAAAACACTTTAAGTTAAAGCGAAGGAGACCTTTAAATTTTTGACGTCACGGTAAGGATGGTCAAGCTGATGTAACGGAAAATGACGAATGGGAAGGTGGGGTCAAAACCTGTCCTAAATA